>VZTO01007129.1:5236-40292 GCA_013400615.1 Syrrhaptes paradoxus
ACCGGCCTGTAGTTTCCCGGGTCTTCTTTGTTTCCTTTTTTAAAAATGGGGGTTATGTTTCCCCTTTTCCAGTCTGTGAGAACTTCACCAGAGTGCCACGACTTCTCAAATATGATGGATAGTGGTTTGGCAACTTCATCTGCCAGTTCCTTCAGGACCCGCGGATGTATCTCATCAGGTCCCATGGACTTGTGCACCTTCATGTCATACCACTGTTGCCTGGATAAGAAAAGCCTGTTCAAGGTATTCCAGAAATGCTGTTCCTAGCATCCAGGGGACCAGAGCATGACTGCATGTACGACCTGCAAACAGCCTGTCGTCTGCATGCTGTAAAACAATTCTGAAGAAAATGAGAGAAGGGTGTTTGAGATGTGTTAAGACTTGCAGATGACACAGGGATAGCAAGGGAAAGTGAACAAGCATGAAGTGAGAGGGATGTTATTTAGACAGTGCGGATTTGCAGTATCATGGCACTGCTAGTGGCCAGGAGGGAGATAGTACATTGTAATATATGGTAGTTTACATTGATTTGCTGACACACTTCAAGAAGCACAGTTTATTATGAGGTATAGTTTAATAATTTGCTCCTTCAAAAAGCCCTTTTGCTGAACTGTGGGACAGAAAAATAACATGGTCAATGACTTCCAAAAATTAGACCACCTGCTGCTTCATGATTTGGATGCCAGAGGAATCTATTAATTTCCTTTCCTTAACTGAGGAAATTGCCATGGAAGGCTCCTCTATCAGAGGGGGATTTCTGCAATGGTAAATGAGATTCGGAGCTTGTGATGCTACTGTCAGTATTGAGAAAGATGGCAGATTGCTGACAGAATCCATGCATTAGTTAGGACATGGCTGCCAACCTGCATGTAACAATGCTCTTAATGATTACAGAGAGCTCCTTTGTACCCGGTTGGCAGTGGTGGGTTCACAGATTCAGATGCCAGGTTCTGAGTCATTATGTGTTACTGCCTCATTTAAGGAATTGCCTGGCTGCTTAGTGCCAAAGGGGTGATATCAGACACAGCTGTGATCTCCACACAGGAAGCTTTGTTGAGCTGATGCAAATGTTAATTTACTCTCCTTATGTGTTCAGGTTGTCTTCAGTAAGATTCCTATAGGATTCATACCTCTTGGGAAGACCTGCACTCTGAGCCACACGCTCTACCCTGAGAGTACGAACCAAGTCCAGTAAGTATTAGTGTTTCTGAAAGGGGGCTTTGGGTTTTTTTTTTTTTTGTTTTCAAGGACTAGTGCTTCTCAGTAGCTTGATACTTTTCTTTTTCTTCTATGTTATATAGAAGTTGGCAGTCTCTGGGCTGAGCCTGACGATTGCTGAGTTAATGACTTCCAAAAACTGACTAAAATTAAAAGAAGGAAATGTATGTATTATTAGAACGTGTAATAATTTCCTGTGGCTAATTTCTCTGTGATCGTGTGATGCTTAGTTTTTCTTAAAAATAAATTATTTTTTTTAAAAAAGGGATTAAAAAGATCAAGCCTCTTAGGAATAGTCAAAAAGGATAAGACAAGGATATAGATAGCAAGGATATGACAAAATAAACAACAACAACAAAAAGTCCTCTTTCTATCCCTTTTTCCGTTTAAAAATTCTAGAAACCAGTCCACATATAACCTGGTTAGCACCTGCAAAGTCAGGCATACAAGAATATCTTTAGGGCCAAGGTTGGATCCCGTTACTGACTTCTGCAGGGTTTCTTGCCCATCCCTGTGATGGGACTGATGCTGGCAACTCTCCAACAACCTGGATCTTATCAGCATCCTGGATGTGATCCAGTCTGGCAGTATCCATTACCTGCATTTCTGTTTGTTGTAAGTTTGTTTTGCCCACTTCTAAAGTAAGAAGGCTAGTCAACTAAGCTTTCTTTTTCCAACAATTAATTTCTTTTCAATTTTTTCCTTCCTCTCTTCCCATACTAATGAATAGGTTTCTCCTTGCTCCTGAAATCTTTTCACTTGGGTTCTCCTAGTAACTCATTAACATTCTTCTTTGTGGAGTCATTGCTGGTATCCATCATACATAAAACCCACGAGCCAACGGGCATAACATCCTTCATTACAACTCTCAGAGTGCTTTGAAGCTCAGCAAGATGGACAAGGCTGTAATCAGCATCTAAGATTAAAATAATAATTTATGTTTGGGTTCTAAAGAAGCTGTTTGAAATGAATGATCTTCTTGTCCCAGGGTAAATGAACTGTGCAGGTGAGACTGCAGCATATTGGTGAAGTTGAAAGGAATTTGGTCAATAGGCTGCTTAACGACCCACACCAGTAACAGAACCTGACTTAAGAAGTGCAGAAGTGATATTTTAAAAAGAAATATTTGAGCTTTGGTTCCTTCAGCACTATTAGATCTTACTTTTGAAGTGTAGAAACTGTCGAGGTCTTACAGAAAGATAAGGGTTAGGAGAAAAGAAGGGTGAGGGAAGAACAGTTTCCTTCTCTGTATCAGTATTCTAAGCCTGATGAAGCCAAGGTTAATTTCTCCTTCTGATTCAGATGAATGTTGGGCTGGATCTGAAAACTGCATTTGGTTTTGGTCTTTTTTTTTTTCCCCCTGTTCAGCTCAGACACTGGAAATGTGCACAATGTGGAATTTAAATTTTACCCAACTTTGAAAACAACGCAGGGGGTTTTAATGAAATATATGCTTCAAGGACTGAACTTAGAGACTTCTTTATGAACTTGAACACTTTGGTTGCGAAATCTTTAGTGCCATGTGTTGTCACTTGAAATGAGAAAGCACCTTAGCTGCTGTCCACATCTTAATGGAGAACAAAACCACATGAGCACTGCTGATAGGTAAATTTATGTTGATTAAAAACTTTGAAACAAGTTAATGTACTAAGGCAATTCAGTCCCAGACACATGAATTGAGACCAGTCTCATGACTATCGCCTTCGCTCCCAGGTTGTTATACTTGCCACCAATAAAATAAAAACATTATTTGGGTCCTTAGTGTGTCAGGTATCCGAAACAGCAAGTAACAGAGTTGGTGTGTGATCTGCCAGATTAGTTGAAAAAGGAATCTCTGAAAAGTTTAGGCTGAGAACTTCCTTTTGTTTTTCAGGTCTTTTACTGCTTGTTAGCACACAGGCTTTGTAATGTGTTGCAACCATCCAGTTTGCGTTCTGATTTCAAGGAAGTGCAGCATTTTGTCAGAGTTTTTTCCCTGCGGATTATGTGTTTGCTGCCAAAAAGCTGCACCTGGATTTGTAGTGGGGTATGCTGGGAAAAAAGTATAATTTTAAAGCTTACTCTTTTCCCTCCTTCCTGTTTGTTTGTTTTCCTTTGCTTCTTTCCTGTTTTGCAGACATATTACTAACGCTACCTTGGCCATTTTGAAGGGAGAGACAGTTCCCCTTGATGTCTTGCAGATCAAGGTAAAAGCATCTGCTTATTTGGTACCCAACGTTCCTATAGTTTTCCTATTGTCATGTTGTTCTGTTTACATGGATTGCTTTTCTTCTGTGTAATGCTGTCATGAATTTTGGTTTATGATATCAGCAGTTCTGGTGGCAGTCATTTCTCCACTGTATGCTATGACATCAGTCTAAACTGCAGAAAACACTGGAATGCCTGAACATCTTTTTTTCAGGCTCAGAGAGTGTTGATGAATACAAAACTTACATGGATATTTTTGTAGAAATGGTGAGAGATAACAATAGCTGTCTGAGCTGATTTAATGCATTCATATGTATTGTGGAGTTAATAGATTTCTTTTACGAACTGAAAAATGTGAAATGGAAAAACCTTTGACTATGCCCCGTATAGTTTTTGAATATTATTTTTCTGTTACGTTGTAAATGGACATTTCTTCAGCGAGAACTTAGTGTCATTGTGCAGAGTTCCTTGCTTTCAGCTGACAGTATCCACAAAATGAAATGGCTGTTGCTGGGAGTGCAGTCAAACTCAATCAACCTCTTCAAAACTTCACCTCATATATTCCTCTCTGGGAGCAGATGGAATATATAACACTTAATTCTGCTTAGCTTTATTGCTGTTAGCTATTTATCATACCTCTTCTGTGAAATTTCACTTTTGGGATAAATCAGAAATCAGTTTTTATATAGAAATGACATATTTCTAGCTGCAAAAAAACAAAGTTGGAAACAAGAGAAAGCAATTTCACAATGTTTATTTTTCTTTACAGGGAGAAAAGGAACAGCCTGTGTTTGCAGTGACTGGTTTAAGATGGGGATCTTACAGAGATGCAGGAGTTAAAGTTAGCAAGTAAGAAAATACTGGTTTTTGAAACTGTACCTTTTTTAGCATCTTGTCCCTAAAAAGATGTACCCCCCTCCTGTAAAAAAGTCCTTCTTGAGTGCAGGCATTTGATGGGCAGAGGCACCCACTCTTGTTAGGTTTTGCAGTACACACATGGGAATGTAAGACAGTTCAGCATTTTTGTCATTTGAAATAAACACTTAACTTGGTGCTGAGCTGTTCTTTTGAGTATTTACTTTTTGCTTGCTTCATGGTGCCCACTTCTGGAACTTTATTCAGATTGTATCGGTGGGCAAAGCTCTCCCTTGAGTAAAGTCTAAGTAAAGTAATTGGCCATTGTTTTTCATCAGTTGCCAATGAAAAGATGCACGCAGACTCTGTAATTCAATTCCAACAAGGGACATCAGCTGCAGTAGAAATGCCCTTTAGTTCCTGCCAGAAATGGCATGGACCTTGCTGTCTGATGACTGTTCTCTAAATGCTAAACTAATAATTGTTGGGCTTTCTCCAAATGGACATTTAATATGCCACTGTCTGTGTATCAAATGACTAGCATTATTTTGTGACGGAGCAGCAGGGTCAAAGCAGTTCACTTCTCAGACTGTTATGGAGGAATGGCAGCACATACCTCTGCTACACAGCTGTAATGAAATACCACGTTTTGGGAATGAGCTATCTTTGTCAGGAAACAAGAGGCAGCAGACCTCTGGAGTCTGACTGGCAGATATTTGGGTAGGATTGAGAGGAGATATGGAATGGGGGAGATGCAGTAAATGGCCAGAATGTTTGTCCCTGGGAAGCAAGGGATGTGCTTGATAGCTTGTGTAGGTGCTGACTTGGCTATGCTGTAGGCTCTCCTGTTAATTGCAGCCCCAAGATTAAGCAAGTGGACTTCTCGCACTCTCAGTGGGCACACGCCCTGTCTTTTGCCTAGTGTCAGCTTTCACGTCTTGTCCTGCAGCAGTTCCCTTTTGTACCAGTCTTTTGGATTCAGTGATGGAGGCATGACAGCATCTTTTGTATGTGGGGCAGCATGAATGTTTTCAAACCTCATTCTCCTACATTGATGTTTTTGAATCACAGAAAATGTGCCCAACTTGGAAAGCACTCGGCCACAAATGAATGGGTGCTCAGAATGTGCTTGGGGCAAGGACCATGTGTACTTGTCCTGTTTTTATACTTACTCCTAAGCATTCACTTTCAGTCCCTATCAGAAGTGGGTTATTGGGCTAAATGAACATTTGGTGTATTCCAGCACAACTGACCTCCTACTTAGAAGAAGGCATCTGCTATGAAGGGAGTTAAGCTATGTGCTACAGTTCCAGAAATTTGTCTGGCTCTCCCTCTGCTTAACACTGTTCTGGTGGAGACATGGTGCTGTTTTACGTTTCCAAGGTTTTATTATTTTACAGACAATTTCACGACTTGGTGGGAGTAGCGTGACAGTTGCATGCCTTAGTAGTTAATGATGCACTTAAATCTGCACCGCTCTTGAGCTGATGGTGTTTAATGTGCTTTGTTGACCTTCTCTGGTGGAAGATAGTGATCAAAAGGGGTGCCAAGCCTGCCTAAATATAGTCACATCTTTAGATTCTATACCGTACTTTATGGCTGGCAGGATTTTTATTTTGTAAAACATCTATTTTGATCTAAGAATCCTTTGGGGCAAAGTAATGTTTGCTGGCTCTGTTCTTTTATCACTGAAGCTATTGATTTTTTGCTTGTTTGTTTGTTTCTTCCAACCTCATTCTTTATTCCGTATTGTGGAGATGCATCCCATCAGCTGTTAGACCACAGACCCTTAAATCATTCCCAGTTGTGTCACATAACCAGTTAAAATTCTGTTACTGAGATGTCACACTGCCAGTAGTGAAGATTATATACTGCATTTTGGTGATATGTAACTCAGGAATGGGGTGTCACTGCTGAGCTTCTGATGTGTAGAAACAGTATCACAAAGCTAAAGGTTGTAGGGGAGCACTAACTTCAGTGGGAAACAAGTCTGTGTGCTCTGATTTCATGCAAGATTTCTTCCTTTCCCAGTATTGACCTCTGGATATCTTAGAAGTTCTATCTGTGTTCTTTTTCCAGGTACTGGTACCTTGGGCCTCTGAAAACCAAAGCAGCTCATTTTTTCAGTACATTTAAGGTAATGAGTAATTGCAAATGAAGTGTTTTTGTAGTTGGAAAATGAAAAGGCTGACTATGCTTCGTATAGTTCATTGGCAAGTTTATTGAAAGGTTCTGGTAACAATATAAAATGGGAGTGAAACTCCACTTGTTAAAAAAACTACCAATTGATAGACTACTTCTGAAGAGATGAAGGGGAGGAGGAATGCTTAAAAAAAATTTCTTTACTGAAGATCTGTTGCTGCAAGATCACCAGGGGGAGCCGGTAACCACCTTTGAAACTGGAGAGCAGTAGTGGTGCTGAAGATAACTATTAAAGTGCTCTGTCACCTTTTCTCAACAGGCTTTCTTATGGCAACATTTCATTCTGATTTATTCATATGGCCGAAGTGTCTATAATTAGACTGCTCATGCACGTGGATAATCAGGCTTCCATGTGTAGTAAAATGAACTCTGAAGATTAATAGCTCATTTCTCAACTTAAACCCCTCTATTGCTTAAAATTGATCCTGGAAAGATTAAAATTTAACCTGCATGAAAGGTGAGGCATTTTCATTCACATGCTTTTCCTGTTCTCCAGACATATAAGGAGCCTCATGAAAGCCTGTGGAAATACCCAGGAGCTGGTATGGTAGATCAGATTGTGCAGTCCAGCCATACTGTCTGTGATAGTGCCAATGGTTCCTTTACAGGAAGTTAAATTTAATGCATCCATGAAAGATTTTTTTTTTTTCCCCTCATCCCCAGGAAGTTTGAGCTGATGATTCTGTGTGCTGGCTGGCATTTTAGGTAGAAACCTGTTCTTCACTTCTCTCCAGCCCCTTTCTTAATTTTGTTGAGTTCTTAACCTCAGTAAGTAGCAGTGATAGTGGATTTCTCTGGTGAGCGATTAATTGTACATGAAAAAGATCTGTTTAACCTGGTGAAGGTTAAAGAGAAGCACCCACTTTTTCTGCTATTAAGATAAAAAATGTTTCTACATGATCTCCCCTAATTGTGGTATTCATTACTTTATGTGCCTCTTACATTATAATTTTGTTAATTTCTATATGAAATGTCTCCTGCCTGTTGAGCTTCCTACCTTGTCTTTGGTCTTCCTACCTTGTCTTTGCTGCTGTGCACTTCCTGTTTTTTGGTTTTGCTCTAGCTGTCCTTTGAAACAGGATGACCTGTAGCTGAAAACAATGTAAGGGGAAAGAGCTCACCTCTGATATTGGTAGGGGCATTGTTGTCAGTATTATTATCTCTTCTGAAATACACAGGCTTAAATTATCACAGCATTGCTGCTTTTCCCTTTAATCATTAACAGTTATTATTCGTGTCTTGCATTACTGATACAACCTCTGTTTGTCCTGTTTATTATCTAAGTATGATAGTGGAGTCTTTCCTTGCTCTCAGAGGTGTGAGGTGAATTAGCATAACAACCTCTGCTATGTGATCCAAAGCTACCTCTAAAGTTTTGTGCACAGAAAAATAATTATATTGAGTACTTGTGGGCTCTTGGCTGGCTTGTTTTAGTATATCCATTTAAAAAACAGTCGTATTATTCCCTCTATAACTCATGTTTTGAGCATTTCAGAAATTATTTCCTCTCGTTTTAAAACTAAGCTTTGTCAGCGTCTGTGAGTATTTAAGGAGCTTCGGTAGCCTATCAGTTGCTGGCACTGGAATCTGAAATACCACCAAGATTTTTTTTTTCCCCCCTCAGATGCTTTACAAAGCACACCTGACTTGCCTTAAGACCTGTTTTATTGCTGTCCTTAAGCACCTGACTGTAAGGTCAGATCTTGTTGCTTGAGTTGTTGGAGAACAAAGGCCTGACAGGTTTTAATGCCCCTTGGCTGCACACAGCACTGTAGTCTTTGCCTGTTTGCACTAGACCCTGCTGTGCAGTTGTTCTTTGAGGTTTCCTTTGTGCCATGCAGAAACCAATTGTACTTTCCAGCACTAATGTTGACCTTGCTGGTTTTGGTTGTTCCCTCCAGCCAGAAGCAGCTGTGTCTCCCTGCCACACATCAGCAGCAAAGAAAACATCCCTTTACCCTCTCCTTGTAGAGGGGAAAATGGCTCACTTCTGTGTGAGCAAGGAGTAGATTAGTAGACTTGGGAAGTGTGGGTAATCTTTTTAAGCTGCAAAACTGTCATCTCACATAGGAGTCTAGAGGCTGGAGAGCCATGAAGTAGGCTGGTGGCAGTGGTGGGATCTGGGTAGCTCTGCAGGAGTACTTGGGAGCACAGAATAAACAGGCTGAAAGGCTAAACAGGATAAACAGGTAGGTGCTAAACAAAAAGCACGTTATCTTCTGTCTTTCCTTTCCATGTAAATCCAAGGAATGGCCTCAGAAGCGCCAAGCTGCTCTCATGTATCTGGGTCCAACTGAGAGACCTCCAGAAGAGCCAGAGGAGAAGCCATCCAGACCTCCTTTGTATGTGAGGCTTTACAGACGACTTCGTTTATACTGGTCATCTCCTCCAAAAGGTGAGGTGTATGTATTTTAACATAAACTCCCAGGCAGGCTTTGCTCCTCTAATAGGTCAGAGGTGGGGTTTTTTTCTGCTTTGCTTTTCTGCTCTTTCATTTTCATATTGTTATTATTTAAAACTGTGACTTTGTCCAGATACTTAGAGTGATATCTGCTAGAAATGGAACAGAGGGGACCTGTCAGTGCTTGTGGTCTCATAAACAGAAGTGCATTTGTAAAGAACCCAGGGCATTCCTTGGGCTCACAGCTGCTTGCCATTGCTATGGAAGCCTCCATAGGTCATACTTGGCACTTACGGGCAAGCTTCTTGAAATCTTCCTCTTGTAGAATGGCTTCTTAGTGAGCTGGTGAGGAGGAGCTGCTCTTGTTTTCCTGGGTGGGGGGAGTTGCTGACGTAGAGCAACAAATATTACTTAAAACAGAAGAATAAAACTTGGGCCATGCAGAAGTCTTAAGTTTATCTTAGTACATTAAATTTCTTTCTGTACCATAAATTTTCTTCTGTGTGCTCTGTGAGCCTCTCTTGGGTTGGGTTGTTAGCTAGGCAGTGCACGTGGCAGCCTGCAGAAGGAGGGGGAGCGTTTATTTTGCGCAGTCTGGTGGGATGCAAAGTCTTCATTCCCTCTTGGCTAGCAAAGGTGGTTTAGACAAAGGCGTGAACTAAGTGACCTGTATATGAGAACTGAACCGTGCTGTTTCCTCACATAGAAAATACATGTTACCTCATCATTCTGAACATTAGTCTTCTGTTTTTTTAGTAGCAGCATTTGATGTGTTTTCTAAATGTTCCTGTAATACTAGCCCAGGAGATCTCCTAATCCCTGGGCATAAGGACTCACAGGGCTTCTGCGTAATGTGCTTGATAGTCTTTTCTGCTACTGTGTGAATGCTGGTGGTATTTTTTTTTCTTTCCTTCAGTACTCCCAAGCTCCCTTTTCCTTTTTTTAAGATTTTGATGTTTGAAAGAAACAAAGCGAGTGGTCACAATGGGTCAAAGTGATTTTTGCAGCTGGCATTGATGTTTCATGCTTCATAGAAGTGAAATTATGATCTGTGCAATTAAATTCCACTTAACGATATCTTTTCTTCTGGATTCACAGAAAACCCCCAGGAGGTAACCCCAGAGGACTGGGAAGAACTGAAGCTATCCACAATTGAGCTTTCCATTGCAACTCGGAACAGGCAGCTTGATCTGACAGTAAGACCATAGTATAACTATTCCAAATGCTGCCTGCCCAGACAGTTTTTGTTTCTTGCTAAACTCCCAATTTTGTGTCTATATAAATAAAACTTACTACCCCATGCAAGGAGGGGCCCATGACTGGATCCAGGAATAGGCAAGTTTTGGAGCCATTGTAAAAGCACATGGAATTAGCTTGATACTACATCTTTTTTTCTACAGATATAGGCCCCTTATAACTGCTTTTAAATCCTGCATCTTGAAGGATGGCTACATTGTCCCTGTTGCCATCAAAGCTGAACAACAGCTCTCTCCAATCGATACCAGGGCATATCTGCAGAGTATTGTCAGCCACTCCTGTCTTTCTGCCTTACCTCAGATTCATGCCTATGCTGCCCTGTTGAAGAGAAGCTGATAAAGCCATACAGCTGCAGCTCAGACAGTGCCAAGCCTACCTCTGCAGCTACAGTAAAGAAATATAACAAATTCTAGTAATAGATGCATTTATTTTTTCTTTTCTCATTTTGATTGCATCTGCACTAGGACTTTTGCCAGGAAAGAAATGTTAAAAAAATAAAAGAAGTAAATAAAAATTAATTGCATCTTAATCAAAGTTGTTTTCCCAGCAGAAGCTTTACTGTATACTTGGTTTAAGGGCAGGCTGTAAATAGAAAAGAAGCTAAGTAAGGAGTTTAAAGGAATTGTATCAAGAACACTTTTGATTTCCAATTTGTATTGTTTAAAATTCTCCTTCTGTAGTGTTTGTTGGCCAAATGTTGCATCATTGTACTATTGCTTAAAGGCATGAAAGACCTATTGATTAGAAATCTTGCTGAACAGAAGTAAACTCAAGCGATCTGCTATTACTGTCTTTCATAAGTATGTGAAATGTAACAAGAAGCCAAATGTGTGAATCATTATTTCACTTCTTATAGTATTGTTGAATAGTCATCAATGAGAAATTACTATCTATAATTTATAATCTGAATCTTAAGAGTGGAAAAAAGCAGGAAATGCAGAAATGCATCTTCTGCCTCTTTTTGTGGGACAAAGGACTGGGCATTTTGTGAACATGTTGCAGTACCATGGGTGTGGCATTTTGAAATGTTAACTGCTTGATTTCGGAATCTTTTGCACAGCGCACTGAAGACTTCATGGATATTTGCATTGAAGCAGATACTGTCGGCAAAGGACAGTTTGTAAACAGAGGGTGAGTATGGGAAGGCTGCAAAAAGATAACAATCTCTGTATGAATCAAAACACTAATTCTGAGAAGTGTGCTGTTTTTCTCTGATCTTGTGCTGCAAAATTCAGAAGCAGAGGACTGCAAAGGACACCAGTCAGTAATGCTTCCTGGGGATTACTGATTCTGTTCTTTAAAATTCGTACTAATTTTCTCTTTCTGGAAACAAGGCAGAGTAGTCTACTTGGAGTTCTTCCTAGCTTCTGAGTTTGCTATACCTTTAATCTTTTTCCCCATTACTATTGATCAGTCCTACTTGGATAATACTGTCATAACTGAGTTTTATAGACAGCCATACAGACATATCCCCAGAATCTTTTAATCCTAGCTGTTCAGTGGGTTGTGAGGCAGGTCACAGAGCTGATATGTTTGTACTAGTGGTACCTGCAGTTTTTGAAATCTGATTAGGGAGACCCTGCTTCTAAGTGTAGAGCTCCCTTGACTCAATAACTCTTGTGAGAAATTAGGTCTGAGCTGGAAGAACTTCTGGAAGATGTGAATTTAAACAGGGACCTTATGTGGAATAAGAAGGCTGCAGGTATGAAGAAATGGTGTGTAGGGAAAAAGTGACCATGCATTGCTTCCTTTGTGCCTGTAATGTTGTCTTGTAGAGCGCTTGTTTCTCCTTCTCTCACCAGACACAAATCTGAGCTGCTTTTTCCAGCTCCTCCATACAGTCCCACTACCAAATGCATTGCATATTCAGTGCAGATTTTACTAGCAACAGATTTTGCTGCTTAATCCAAGAATGCTCTTCTGCATGTTACAGTTTTATTTGCTAATACTATTTCCTAGTCTTAGAGCTCCCTCTAGTGAAATCAATTAAAAGATTCCAACACATTTTTACCTGCTTATCATCACCCTAATAATAATTCTTTCATGTATGTCTTATTTATGATACCAATATCAGCAGCAGGCCCCTTAAATTTGAGCATCGCACAAGCCCCAGTGGGTATAGGATATTCTGACCTGTTCAGGTCAGGTTATGTCAGGTTACCACGTGCAAATGAGCCACGTGGACCATAGGTTGCTTGGGACTGAAATGTTTGCTTTGGAGGCTACAGAAGGAGAGGAGGAGATTTTCTCAATAGCAGCAAGAGGAATCTGGCCTCTTAAAGAAGGGAGACAGAGGAGATGTTATGCTGTGTTCTTGGACACTTTGCTAGCAGAAAAAATATGGATGAATTTGTATGATTTAAGGGAGGGGTATTAGAGTGTACACCCACTGTAAAGAATGTCTCCCATGTGGACTGGACGTGCTTCACGCAGTAGTATGTCACATTTTCTGACTGCGATTGCACTGTTGAGCAGAAAAAGCCTCTGGTGAGTGTTAACATGCCCTGCTGTCTAGAGCTAATTAGAGGCAGTACCAAAAGCTTTGAGTTGCTGTTCAAGCAAAGTTCAAAGAAACAAGCTCTTTTGATTAAATAATGCCCAAACGTCTGTAGGTAACAAAGAAAGAGATGTGTATGGAGTGGAGGAGCAGCAGGAGGGACTGGTTAGTCCTACAGACAGGAGTCAGAACAGAAAAAAATGTGCCCTGGTTTGCAAGGCAAAATCAGGGTGTCCAGAGAAGCTCTCCACTGTGCAATGCCCTTTGGCAGCTAGGTTTGATTCAAGCCCATCATTAGAGGCTCCCTATTGCCTAGCACCAACAGGGTTTGTCTTTGGAAATGTGTGAAGAAGCTCTTTCTTTTTTCTTCTTTTTTAATGCATAGTTTTAAACTTCACCAGAATTTGGGGGGTTGAAAAGATTTTTAGGGAAAATACTTTTATCAGTGCAGATATCAGGGTTTTTTTTTTTTTATATATTGAAGAGGGCACTGACACGAGCTGATCAGCACTGATGGATCACACAGAGGAAACCACGCATCCAGTGGGAAAGTACCATGCAGGCTCAGGCAGCGTGTGGTGGTGGGATGTGGGGGGGGGGATGCATCAGACTGCTGGAGGGCAACTGCTGTTGGATTTCAAAGAAAGGAGTAGGTCATCCCAGGTGTATACAAGTGCCTTCTGGCTGTGGATAAGATTTGTGTGAACAAGAGCATCTGCAGCAGGGGTAGGGCGTATGTTTAAGATAAGGTGGGGAGGAATAGGTGGTTACACTGGAGTGCCTACTAACAGGCGCTGGAGGAAAGAAGAATGCAGCTGGAAATTGTAGCATCAGTAATCCACATCCTGATAGCCAGTTTAGATTCTGTCTTTGAAAGTGTGGAGAGCTGTCACTCCAGGGTGTGAGTTCAGTTACCAGCTATGGTGCAGAAGACTATTTTTTTTTGGTTAGAGAGTCTTATTCTGAATCATTTCACACTGGCCACTTCTGGAGACGAAAGCTAGGTTAAAACTGTGTGTGCTATCTGCAGTAGGTGTTGTGGTTTTCTCTCTGCCCGTATTTTTGAATTCAGTATATAGAGTGGGATAAAACAAACAATGTAACTGCTGCTGTTAGGCTTTGGTCTTAGTCCTGGTTTACTTTGCTGTCTTGTCTTGAGTAAGGAGCGAAATCAAATGGAAATTATTTCTGATCCCTCACTGGAGAGGCAATCACTGCAAGTAGAGTTGTGTCTTTTTGCTTCTTACCAGCATTCTCCTTTGACCGATCTTTAGTTCCATACCTTGTCTCTTTTGAGCTTTGCTTGACCCCATAATTGCATCTATGTAAAGCCTCATTTACCTTTGTGGACCAAAAAATCTACTGGCTCACCTGAGTGCATTCTCTAGGAACCTGAATATCAAACTTTGAGTAGGTTAAACCTTCAGCAGGGAATCTTGCTGCTTGTTTGTACAGCACTGTACTATCAATGATTTATAATTTATATTGCCAGGAGGATGTTTAATTCCCTCACATTCACGTATTAATCTTTTAGTATATACATATTTGATTAAAAACAAACTTTGCACAGTTCATCTTGCATCCATCCTTCCCTGCCCTTTCATTTGGTGTCTTAGTTTTTCTTCCTTTGTCTTCGATTATCATCTCCTGTTTCAAGCCTCTCTTCTCATGTTCTTTCTCTGGGATTTTCTGTGATTTTAAGACACACTTGCATTCCTCAGGGCACAGACGGCTTGGTGTATAGGGAGTTTCTGACTTCTTTTTTTTTTTACTTATTTTCCTGGACAATATTTAAATACATTCTTCTTTCGTATTAGTCTACAGAATAGACAGAAAAGTTGGGGAGAGCTGGCGTTGCCTGTTGGAGGAGTATCTGTGATAATTCTGCTATGCTTGAGAGCTGTTATACAGTAACACTGTAACTCTCCACTGTCTCCTTTGCTATTTGTCTGTTGCTCTCTGTCTGGGAGAGCGGTCCAAACTGAGGGGTTACTGCCTGGGGATGCCATGTACCCTTTGTCAAAGGTCAACCAAAAGGTTATGTGTGTTTTCAGAGGTAGGTCAGTGTACCCAAGAGCTTGTGCGTACTCTGCAGTAGCACATATTAGGAAAAGAAACCACAATGCAGTGTTTTTTAACAGTTGATCCAGTGACAGGACATCAACCTAAGTCTTGAAAAAGACCACGTGGCGCTTCGACCATCAGCTTTCTAAGACAGGCAACTGCCTTCTGTGTACTCCCATTTGATATCCACAGAAGTGGCCAAGTGGCACTTCCCTAGGTACAGTATATAAATAAGAATCTCACAGGCACCAGAAGAGAGAAACTGACAAAAATGGGTGTATTATTTTGATGTTCTGGGGTTTCTTCACAAGAATGATATAAAAGCAGCTAGTAAGAAACTTCATGCTGATGGTGTTGATGTGAGAAGAGGGGGTTTTTGTTTTTTAGATGGTAGTCTAGTGGTTCAGCATAACTGTAATTCTATCAGGTTTTTTGGCTTGGTGTTGCTTAGGTTGCTGGTAAGTTATGTGGGTGCATGGGACACAAGGAGATGGTAGTCAGTGATTGCAGGAATTGTACAGTTCAGCACGTGAGGACCACAAAACTGCTGTATGTTCAAATATACAAAACTGTATGTTCAAATATATGAAGTCAAGCCTCAGGGCTCAAGCTGGTTAGAGGTTGTCAGTGCATGCTGTTATATGTATTGAAAGAGGAAATGTCTGTTTTACTTTCTCACAGTTTAACTCACATATATTTGTATATACACCAAACCCCTAAGTTTACCAAACTTCCCAACCCACAATGATATGTCATCTCTAAAGATGTCTATTTCCTAGAGAATAATCTCCTTACCTTACGTCTCTTTTGGTTTGAACAGAAGTCAAAAGATGCGTGATCCACATATGTGCCCTGAAGGCAGTCAGTGCATCAAAGCCAGCAGATGCATCTTGCAACTTCCAGAGGTGAGAAGCTGAGGGAGTTGGAAAACTCTTGTCACTTTATTTCCTCATGCCAGTTTATGCTGCACATTAAGAAATCCCTACTCCAATTCTGGGAGGTTGATTATACTGCCAGTGAGACATTCAGTTTCTTCATGTGGCAACTCAGTCCCTCAGTAGGAGGCACATACTGGAAAATGGTCTGTAAACCCCAGGGGGAACTTCATTCTTCTAGTAGTGACAGACCTTTTATGTAGACAGTGGTGGTCGTTGTAAAAGGTCTCTTACTCAGGTGCATTGCATATGCAGACCACCTTCTCCTTAGTATTGAAGACTGAATTCCTTGTCTACGTTTTACCCTAGAAGGGATTGTGCTGTAAAGAAGATAAATACTCTGAGCTTTATGGAGACCAAGGAGGGTGACACAAGGCAGTGGGGCTCAGATCACTATAGGGAAGTGCTTTAAAACTTTGGATACATGAGGCTCAAAAAAGAAGCCAAAACTGTGTCTGCCTGTGTAGTTTAGTGTTTTGTTGCCTCTTCGAAAGAAGAGGCTGTTATTACAGCCTTGGATAGGATTGTTTCTTGTTTTTGCAAGGACATTAAGTCAATCTCATGGATAATTTCTATCTTCAAATGATCTATCATTCATCAGAAGACTTTCATATTAAGAACAAACAGGACATGCCAAAAGGTGAAAAAATTTTTGTCTACAAAGTGAAAATTATGATTTATGATGTCATGGTTAGCCAGCATCCTAATACTTGCATCAAGCTCATATAATGGCACTTTTGAGATTCTGAAAGAATACTCTGGAGTGCTGGGCTAAATACAGCTGAGCCATAAGTAAGGGGTGTGGTATAAAATGAGCTCTTCATACTGCAACTGCTGTGAAGACATTCAGAGTATGTGTGCATGGCACAAAGCAGTGCTGTTCAGTTCCTTGACCTAACTCTCGTGGAGGAACTGGAGGCAGCTTGCATGAGTCTCACCAGCTTTGCAGAGAAGCAGGATATGTTGATCCAGGTGGACTGCTATACCTCTGACTTCCAGGACCTGTGCTGTTTCTCTAATCTGTGCTGTTCTGGTGTACCAGTTCACTTGGAGATAAGTTTGAGTGTCTAGGAAACACAGCACTACCTTGAGTCAAGCACATCCAAAGCAGTCACCAGATTTGTTTAGGTGAAGTCAACCTGCCATTTTGATAAATGGTGTTAATCATTGGTGGCTTTATCAACATTAAAGAAGATGCTCAAGCAAATTCTGCTGAATAATTCCTGACCCGTGAATTACTTTGCATCTCACATTTCAGATCAATACCGTAATACAATACCAAAAAGTGTTTGTAACGTGGATTTAATAGGAGTTACTAAACAGGCACTTCTGCAGATTAGCTTGTGTAACCACTGCAGACCAAAAACTAAGCACATATAATTGTAGTTCTGATAGCAAAGAATCCTTCAGTATAAACAATGTGGGTCATTAAAGCTCCCTAGCATTTAATTATCACCAATTAGCAAGTAAGTGAGGTAACATCTTATGCAACAGGCTCTTAATATATTATGTGAAGAATAGTTCTCACTGTGTTGTTGAGACCAAATGCACTGGAAGGCATAGGGAGGGAGTCTTCTCAGTTAAGACTCAGCTAAGTATTCAACTGCAGTCTGTTAATAAAATCAGGTACCAGTATTACAGCATTGCTGAAGAAATCTGTTTGATGTTTAACCCTGATCAGCACTGTTATCTGTACACAGGGCACTGAGGGATCCTTTGGCATTGATAATGAGGAGTATGAAGCTATGCCTGTGGAGGTGAAGCTATTACCCCGGAAACTCCGGTTCTTCTGCGATCCCAGAGTGAGAGAGCAGATGCTCCATGCAGCAGTACAATGAGAATTCATATCAAAGGGGCCAGTGTTTACCAGTCTTAGCAGGGGCTCTTCAAGGTCCACGAGACCTCACTGAGTTGATTAGCCCCGCCAGACTAATAAGCCATTTGGCTATTTTTATGCACAGGGTACTTCTATTGGAAGTAGCTGATTTGGCTAGTCTCAAAGCAGTTAAAAATGCAAATGAAAATTCTAAGAAATGCATGTTAACTTGATGGCATCTATTTTTTTCCCCTCGAAGAAGTCATCAGTGTTCCATTTACAGCACTCCAGGCTGAGTGCTGTGTGCCAGATGCTACTGCTTTAATGCGATTGTATATTAAAGTAAAATGAAAACACACTTGTCTTTGTGTTTTAAGAGTTTAGGTCTACTGTATGTATGAATCTCACAAAACCTGGGATCTCGGAGAAATTAGTTTTGGGGGAGTAATGCGAAGGAGGTCAATGAAATGTTGGAACTGCCACATTAAAACAGGTGGTTGGTTATCTCCTCTGTCACAAAATAACTTGGGAGACTGGTGATACAAAGCTATAGAGAAAGTTTACAAATTCCCCATATGTATCTGGGTAAGATATTTATCTTCTTTTTTTTCATCTTGCCAGATTCAACAGCACAGAGTTCCAGTTAAAAATATAGTAGAAATATATTCCTTTGGTCAAGTTTAGGTGTGTTCCACAGAAGCAAATTGGAAAATGTCATAATTGACCCAAAGCTGTATGAAGTGCATGTGGAAAGACTCTTTAACAAGCCAAATGAGTCTTTTTTTTGTAAGTATTCCTTTTATTCCTGTAGTAGTATAACACAAATAAGGGCATCCAAATAACTTTTTTCATTCATTGTGTCTGGTTGCTCTTCTCTTTAATGTAAACAGTATTCATTACTCCTTATGCAACCAACATTCCCTGAAGCCCCAGTACTGTAATTTGTTTCATTGCTTTTCTGAGCTTTTGTTTATAGCTTCACTTTAATTGCTGAAAGGAAATATTGACTTAGGTGAGCTTATCTGTTGCCCTTCTTACTATAACTTACAAGTTCACATGATTCTGCCTTGCTTACTGGAAAAAAAAAAATGTGATCCTTATTTTTTCTGATGTGATTGTTGTTTGTACATAGTCCCCATATTACACTGTGATCTAGTCTAAGTTAATCTGTTGATTCTTTGCTGTGATCAAAAGAAGGACATCAGTGAATTGACTTCCTCCAGCTTTGTTAAAGACTGCATCCTGGCTGCATGCTGCTGCAACAGCATCTTCTGCTGGAGAGTTGTTAAAGGTAAAATGCTTTGAAAGGGGGAGTAGGATTGTTTTTTTGCATGATGCTAGAACCAAACTGAATGCTGTCCTTGCCTTGACTATAGTGTGGAGAAACTAATTACCTAAGCTATTGGGGCAAGCACTCATGCCTTCCTTAACTTAGTTAAGGATCTAGGGGAGTAGAAGCCTGCTAGTTCTTTTTAATAGCTATGCTGGTGATAGGGCCCGTGTCGTGCTTTCTTCTGATCTGCAGCAATTAATAGTGCCTAGGGCCCCCCTGGCTACTCTCAGGGAACATGTTGGCTGTGCTCTGCTCTTTTTGCTTGCCACAGAGACCTGGAATGTTTCTCTGCAGTCACTGGCTCATTCTGAGTCAGGGGCAGTTCTCGGCCATGGAGTTTTTCATCAAGCTGATGCTTCTGTAATAAAATTAGCAATGCTTTTGGGCAAGTGGCAGGAAAGACAAGGCAGCAGCCATTTCAAAAAGGTAAGCTTTAATTGTATTTTTAAAATACCTATGTTTTAGTAAGCACTTTCTCTACAGAGCCACAGGCCTATAGGAGCAACCACACATCTGCAAGATGCAAACAACATCAGAACTGCTAGAACTACGACCAGCCTGCTGCAAGGGGAGAGGTGACAAGAACTAGCTTCTGGATCACATGTATCATTTTACAGGGAAAGTGACTAATTCTCTTCCATAGTATCAGACGCACAGCTCCCATGGCAATGGGATTCCTTGGCTTGAGGGTAGCCTAGAGTTCCTTTCAGAATTGGTATTGTTGATGCTGCTCTGATGTTAAAGTACTAAGGATCGTCTTGAGACACAGGTTGATATTTAAATACTCATATCAGTGTAAATTGAGTAGCTTGTATAAATACCATTCAAGTCATTTTTCCCCTTCTTCTACAACTTGGAGGTCTTCCAGTATGGAGTGGCTGTAGACCTCTGAATTGCAACATTCAGAGGGGAGGTGTGAGGAAAACATTATATAAAATAAGCAAGGGCTGAACCTGCTATCTACAGTGTTGAGAAAAGGACTCAGTTCTCATGTTTCTGCCTGACAGCAAGACAACCGACTTTATTTGTATGAACTCCCAAGACAGGAAGCAGGAGTAGAATCCTAGGTCCCACTCATGAAAACACTTATCCTGGTTTCAACTTACAGTCCATTGTAGCAGGGCTTAAAATACTATAACGTAAATAAAAAGGAAGGATAACAACCTAATGCTGGACCAGCCCAAGGCACCCATTTATTTTAACCGTGATTAAACATTCCCATTCAAATGGTATATTGCATTAACTAGGACCTGAAATCCTGCTTCACAGGCATTCAGTACTCTGTTTTAGGCAGTATATTCCAAACCCTTGCAAAAGATGTGTTATCTTCTCCCATAATCATTAAATTGCTAGCTTGGGGAGAGGGGCAGAAAGGAGACAGCAACGTAACTTAGAAGTGATAGCTACAATGAGAGAATTTAGGTTAGTATGCATGTTTTGTACCTAGACTTTTGGATTAGGACAGAGTGCTTTTGCCCTTCCCCCCTCCCAGAGCAAACCATGCCTGTCCTTTGCATAGTCTGTCACCACGAGGGCCACAGCTACTCCTAGTTTTTTGCCTATTAACTTTGGCAGTTCTTAAAATGGAAAGCATTACAGAAGCACTGCTTTACAGAATAAGCTGCACAGGAAGCTACCTTCCCTTGAAATTGTGATGGAACTTTCTTCTGCCCTTAAGGATGCTGGATAGTTGAGCTCATCTCCTGTGACAGACGTGACCATAAGCTTTAACATACGTTGGGAGGAACTACTTCATATATGCTAGAAAAGAAGGTAAGACAAATCTGAACTCTAATTCAGCAAAATGCTTTTATCCTAGTATCTGTTATAGGTCTTACTTGTACTTGGCTCTATGCAGCTTGGACTATTCTGGCAGTGAGAAGAGTTCTGTATGCTTTAAGTATCTGGCATGGTATCCCTTGTTCAGATTGAAACCTTAGCCTTTATTTCTCTCCCAAGCTTTACCGTCCAAGCAAGATAGTACAAGTTGTAATAATTCATTACTTGATTATACATTTCTAGTGCAACTTGAGTTAAAATGCAACTGTAAAGCTCCTGCTCTCCTGTTTAAATTCAAGCAAGTACCAACTGAGAACCTGCAATGGCTGTGCTATGACCTGGGTGTTAGAGAGGAACATGCCAGACTGTCTACCAGGGCACAGGACACATGGTTACTGTAACCACCATTCAGCCTGGGCTCTGACCACAACCAGCTGACCAGAGAAATCACACCAAATAAATTGAAGGCACCACTGTAAAGGCAAAGTACTTCAAATGGAGAAGAAGATTTTTATAGTAATCAGCAATATCCTGCCTTATGGTACACTTTCCTCCCTCTTTTAATTCGAAGTACACGAAGTAACTGTCTCCTTTCCAGCTGCTAGTATTCAGAAAAGCAGATATTAAGTATCAAGGAGGGGATTTTAAATGTATCCACTTCAGTGTTTTACCTTGAATTGTTATCTCACAGAAAGATAAAATTCAGTGGAGTTGGTTCCAAACAAAACCAGCCTTCGCATGGACAAAACTGTAGCTATTTGTTTATATTATATACCCATTTATCAAGGATTTTTCCACCTGTGACTATAAAAGCAATGTCTATTAGAAAAGGGGAGTGCAGGTGGAAAGTTCTTTTTCAGTAAATCTGAGAAAGAAAGGGTAGGATAGAGAAGTCTGTTTTCTGTCTTGTAGCAGTCACCTGCCAAGAAAAGCAGAGAGAAGCAAAATTACAAGAGCAAAATAGGCTGTAGCCATCCACCTGGGATGAAGCATGGATGCTACTTTTACAGTAATGTGCTTGCTTTGATGCTTCTGCACCCACACTACTGCTAGCAACTGAAGACCTAGTTTCTGGAAAGCAGAGGTTTAACAAATGTCAACTCATTATTTCAGGAGATTCTGCTCAGTGGGCTCTAGTGGTGCTGGCTAGCAGACCTGATGTTCTGTCAGCCTGTGAACACTGCTCCAATGCAGGGTGTTACAAAGCCTCTGACTGCAGAAGCTGTAAAACTGCAATGACAAATTCAAGGTTTGTTTTCTCTTTAGTTCAGCAAAGTCATTAACAGCTGACCACAGTTGAACTATGTAGCAAACCTTCAAGAAAGTGAGAGGAAGAATTGCTAGAGACTAGTTTCAGTTCCTTTTTTTTCTGTCTGAAGGAACTGAAGTGACCGCAATACAGTACAAGCTATGCTTTTTCAGGGATCTTCACTGCAGACAGCATGTTAAAACTGAAGTGGAAGTTAGAAAAAAAGCATGGAGAATTGTGGGTCACTTTTATAGTAGAGGTGTCAATTTTTAAGAAGTGTTTTCTTAAGGAAAGGAGACTGGTTCTTGCATTAAATGATATTCAGCTCTGGTTTTTTCCTCCTCTATTTTTTTCCCCGACCTTCTAAGGATGATCACATTACAGCTGTGAGCAACTGGCAATACAAGCAGCAGCATGTTTTCTGCTGTACAAAAATGTCCAAAGCCCTGAAAAAGCAGGCAGGGGAGTGACTCCTCAGAGACAGGCACATTATAGGAACATAATATACCAAAGCTCATACCAGTGAACTGTGTGATAAGCCTCATGAGGCCCCTGATCCCATACCTCACTAAAACCTCTCTATCAAAACTATTCCTTTGCTACAGATAGCCTTCAAGGAAAAACAGAACATGCCAGCCTCCTTCCTTCCTCCAGAAGGAGACAATCCACAGGGAGTTTACTTTTAAAAAAGAATTAGTGGGTGAGACTTTGGTGGTTCAGGCCCTGTCTCATGCTATAAAATGCTAGGATAAATAGATACATCAGTTACAGTTTGCATTTCTACAAACTGCAGAAAGGCTCCAAGGGTGCTGAAGTCTCTTATGGCAGAAGCAGCAGCTATTAATATATAGCCACAGTTCAGAAAGAACAGTTAGCTTAAAGCTGATGCTGCTACTGACCTAGACCCCACAGTACCGTTCTTGGATTTCGCATGGTGAAGGGATTACTCTTTACTGGGATAGCCTTCCTGGAGGTAACCACTCGTCCTACACGAAATGAATCCTATTCTTTCCACAGCAGAAGAATAAGAAACACACTTCATCTAGTTCTACAGCTTCTCTGCCCAGGTCAAAAAAAAAAAAGGCCTGCTCTTAGACATTGCTTCTAGTAGCCGTGCCAGTTAAGAACACCAAACTCCAGGGGAACCTCCTGTAAACTGCGAAGCTGTTCCAGCTGAAAGGTCACATACTGCTCTCTGTCTCACACTGAAAGCCAAGGCCAGTGGCAGGCAGTGCTGAAAGCTGCTCAACAAAAGGAGGATCAGCAGACAATGTTAAAGCAAAGGAGTGACAAGTACCATCAGCTACAAAGGAAGGGGCAGTGACAATAGTTAAAGCATACTTATTCAGCCCAATCCAGCCTAGCACCATCTGAGCTGAGGCTGGAGAACATAGTGACTACAAAGTGGCTCAGTGATGCTGGTCCCTGTTAAATGGGAGACCGTCTTGCTGGTTTGAAGATTTTAAACCAAAGCAGCAGGTGTGATGTAACTAAAAACCAAAGGAAGGGGTAGGAGGGATTACGTAAAGATGGCACTCTTCTCCAGCTATGAGCTAGGTAGGTATAGTCTTTGTCCATTTATACCACCTCAAATGCTGGAAGTGAAACTGTGCTGCTCTGGTAAGCAAAGTCCTAAGATCCTGTAGCACCCCTTTATCCCAAACTTGCTTCTGCCATTGACAAAGAAGGGTGGCTCTATTCCAACTCAGCTGCTAAAAGTTGGATGAAGGGTGCTTAAAGGAGTCCTGGGTTTTTTTTATCATTGGTTTAACTGTCCCCACCAATAAACATGGTAAGACAGGAGATGTTTTATGAAACTGGGACGCTAATAGCCTGTGCTGAAGCTCTCTTCAGTTCCCAAGAGGGGATGATAAGAGGGTCTTCCAGTCAAGTCTTGAGAGCTCAGCTACAGCATTTCACATTGGTCCCCATCAGACAAAGTGCTTTCCTGAAGTCTTCAGCCCTCAGGTATCCAGGCTAGGCCAAAGCCTAGCTATCACTGGCAACAGTGAGGATTGGTGCAAAGGTGCCACTGGTCCTATCTAAACCAAAAAAAAAAACCACAAATGAAAGGGAGACAAAAATAAACAAACAAAAAACCTGGAGCAGGTACTCCAGAAGTTGGGAGGTTGAGGGGGAGAAAATAAAATCACATTTTGTTTTAAAATTATAAATACTCTCCATATAAAGTTATTAAATAAAATGAGATCTGTCCAGTGGCTGTGGCAAGTTCCAGTGATTCTCCTAAGCAGTGTCTGGCAGTCTCTAAAAAGTGATCTTTGCTCGCCATCTCTCTTGCCCTTGGTTTAAGTGCAGCAGGGGTTGTCAATAACTAGCATAACATCAATGCCGTACACTTCCAGCAGGTCCATAAGGAAGCTTCGATCCCCTTGGGGATCCAGGCCCATGCCTCGTGCGTGGTCAGCTGTCAGTGTCTTGTCCTGGCTGGCTGACACCTCCATCAGTGTCTGAAATATGCGGTTGTTCTGCTCCATGAAAAACCTATAGGATAAAGTCAGCTGAGATTACGGCATTGAACCCCACTAAAAGATAGCGTATTTGCCAAACAGGCAGCAGAGCCCCAGAACTTCATTTAACCCCCTTTAATCATCGATCCCACCTTCTTAGGTGATGCTGTAGCATTTTCCACCCTATGGATGACCCAGAATAACCAAAGCTAAAGCAGTAACTTTTAATTTACAGCGGTGCTTCTGACTGGACGATTTATAGTAGGCGTTTCACTCTTCAGAAGCAAGCCGCGTTATCAGCCGATCATAGCATCATTAAGGTTGGAAACAACCTCAAGGATCATCAAGTCCAACCATCAACCCACACCACCTAACTCACTAAACTGTGTCCCTAAACACCACATCTACACGTTTCTTGAACACCTTCAGGGATGGTGACTCCACCACTTCCCTGGGCAGCCTGTTCCAACACCTGATCACTCTTTCCGTGAAGAAATTTTTTCTAATATCCAGCCTAAACCTTCCCTGGCGCAACTTGAGGCCATTTCCTCTTGTCCTATCACTTGTTACTTTAGAGAATGTGTACTTTGCGGTAACCAAGTGGGTACATCAGACCTACAGCTCCCATAATGCAAAGGAGGAAAAAGTGTTGTCATCCATTTAGTAAGCCACTAGGTAAATAAAGTCTCCATTACTGGAACAGAACCCAAAAGTGAGAGCTACTTCCTACCTAGCACTTTCCTAGGAACATGCAAGGCTGTTCAAAAAGAGCTCTGACTACATCTCTGCAACAATCAGAGCTCTGCCCCGACAGCCCGTCACACAGTTTCGTCCCATTACTTCTCACCTGCTGCAGACTGAACAATAGCAACAGGCAGCGAAGGGCTTCAGAGGTGGTGGAGGTGTGGTTTTCATCTCATTCCGTACCTCATACTCTACCCCCAGTTCTGTCTCCTCTGTTTGCCAAGTACAAAGCGATCCACATCACTGGGCCGATCCTTCACAGGCAGGTCTTATCTCTACACTGTACTTCCCTCAGTGCGGTACAGTGCCTGCTTCCCACGGACATTGTCCTCTCCTGAGCCAAATGTTCTGGCATGAAAAGTGCTATAGTACTTATGTGCTATAAAATGGGAGGGGATTCTTGCATTCCTAATTGTGGTTTTAAAACACCCTTCTCCCTCCCAGCACTTAAGAGACCCCAGTAGAGACTACTATGGCTGCATCTGGC
Source organism: Syrrhaptes paradoxus (assembly GCA_013400615.1). Lineage (NCBI taxonomy): Eukaryota > Metazoa > Chordata > Aves > Pterocliformes > Pteroclidae > Syrrhaptes > Syrrhaptes paradoxus. The sequence continues at coordinate 30,729 of VZTO01007129.1, forward strand.
TTCTCAAATTGAAAGGAAGATGATTAGAAGAGTAAGAGCCAATTTAGTTCTTGGATCCTTAGAGGAAGAGAGCTGACTATGGAATTATATTAAACATGATGTTTCATAATATGCCAAACCAGTGCAACACAAAATCAGCGAAAGAAGCTCCCTAAACTTAACAGCGACCAACTAAGTATTAGAGGTGGACACTCACAAGATGAAAAGATCCTCTTCGCAGGAGCTACAATCCTCACCCACTTCTTGAGAATACATTAACATCTGCCTGAGAGAAGGGAGACAGATTAAATGCACATACCTACAGTGAACCTCAAAACATTGTAAGAACACAAGGATTACAACTAAAAGCTTCACATCCATTTCTTGGAGACCAATCGGACTAACGCTGTTGCAACAAGGTAGTCTCTGTAAGGCACTGGACTAGAAAGCAGGCTGTTTTCAGTTCTGCTACTGATCAGTGGTGAACCAATGGTGAGTTACAACCTCTGCTTCCCTTCCTGCCTTCTATCTGCTCCATCAGCTCACTGGCACAGTGACTGCACGCGTGCAGAGTGCCAGAGCCCAGGGGCTCTCATACCAGTCAGCTACAGTGGAGCTAGAATCTCAAAGAGATGAACTGAAGCAGTGGGAAACTTGGAAAATACCAAGACAAGTACAAAGGAGCAGTGTCCTCTTATATCACATCACACTGCTCTCCTGTCAGGACCAGGACCATCCAGATGTCTATGTTTACCTCTGGTCATTGAGCCGTCGGTACTTCTCCTTGTCAGCATTGTTAATTTTCAGGAGTGGTTGCAGATGTTCATGATGGGTCTTCACATTCTGGTTGTCCACATAGACATCATAGAGATCCCGTTTTTCCTCAAAGATCTTTTCTGTTGTACCTGTCAAAATCAGAGAGGATTTTCAGAGCAGCATGTTGCTTTCCCAGCAGACCAACTGTTCTCTCATGCTTTTGTAGTTAAGTCATTCCATGCACATCCTATTTCTCATCAGTTTTATTTTACAGTCTGGTGTCTTAAGACATTTTCAGCCTGAAGTTAAAAATGTCACACATAATCCATCATACTTACAGGCCACATATGATACTTCTGTCTCCAGCATTTCTATGTCTGCCACATTCACATAGAAGAATGGTTTGGACTCTGGGACAGTTCCTCCAAGACCAGGCAGAGAAACATTGGCAAGGCAACAGCAGCAATACACTGCGGACAAGAGAAGTACATCCTCAGATGCTTTCAGTATTCCCTCAAGGGTATTCTGAATCCCACTTACGCACTTTTCCTGCACGCTTCTATGAAAACAATGGTTAGAGCTTTGAAATGCCCCTGAACACCAGAACTTCTCAAGTGGGACATCCTGTTTCGGACAGGAAATAATCAGTTCTCCCATAGGAATCCCATGTTCTAGATTCCACCAACTCATTCAGCACTCTTATTGTCCTGTGCTGACAGGAACTGTGTTTCACAGTGCCACAGAATCACAGAATGTTAGGGACTGGAAGGGACCTCGAAAGATCATCTAGTCCAATCCCCCTGCCAGAGCAGGAACACCTAGATCAGATCGCACGTACCCCCTTACCCAAAAGGCCTGAAGAAAAGCATTTTGTAGGAAATGGATAAATGAAGGCTGAACCATATCCTCACAAGGAATGGTTGTGATGGGTTTTGAAGACCTGCAGGATGTCTACCCCCTCAGTACCCTCAGGCATTTCTGCAATGCTTCAGTCTACTAGATCAGAGCTCCATGGTGTCCCTGGAAACATACCTCTATAGCAGACAACTCCAACTGGGGGCGGTGAAAATATCAAAATGCGCTTGCGCAGCAGGGCAAACTTCCAGAGGACAAGGATCTGCTCACCAAAGAATTTGATGAACTGAGACATACAGCCAGCAGGGTGTGTGATCTGCAGGTGGAGGGAAAGGGAAGAAAACAGCTCAGAGATGACACAGGGACACATGCACAGAGGCTAAGTCTAAATGCGGGAGCAAGACCAGCACATAGCAATGACAGAGAACTGCAGCTTGTAACAGTCAAAGTAACAAAATCTTATCTACAGCAGCCTACAAAGCACTGAAGTGACTGCTTATATAAAGAAGTATGAGACACCAACAAGGAGCAGCAGCATACTGCCCATTCCTTCAAGCCTCAGAGCACCTGCCTCACCTTCATCTCTGGGTACATGTATCTGTGGATGGACGGCAGCCAGTGGACAGGTTGCTGAGAGGTGGGGGTGCCCTTGCTATCAGGGAGAACCCCTTTCTTGTCATCATAGAACGCCTCTAGATGGGAGTAGTGCCCTGGCATCTCCAGCTGGTGTCTGGAAAAGAAAGGGAAAAAGGGGAGATGCGTAGTGTCTCCAGACTTTACTTATTTAGTGCCTTGCCCCCAGCCAGCATCTGCTTTCCCAGCTAGCAAAGGAGCCCTGGGTGCCTCAGGTGCACAGACTTATCCAGGAGGGTTGCTGAAGCATCAGGAGTAACACCAACCTTCAAGTGCAGCCAGAGAACACAGGCAGGACTGAAGCAGACAGCGAGCTGATGTATGCAGAGTACTGATCCTGTTTTAAATATGCTCAGGTAGGAACAGCTTTCCCTTCTACCATCACCTTTTTCCCTACCAGGTCCACTCAACACAGCTGAAGCACGCACCCACCCAGGGTCACCATCGTAGCCTTTTGTGAGCCCTTAGTAAAATGGTTTTCAGAAGGAGAAAATGGAACTTCTTGTCCTTTCAACTCTCTCCTGACACTTAGGTCCACACAAAGTAAGTAGGGTTTGGATAACATTTGACTAGCCTGTTAGCAATGAACAGACTGCTGCTGATCAGTTCCTTGTCTCCTTCCCATTCTGAACCTGTAACTCTTTTGGAGTTCAAGGAAATCATAGCTCAGAGTTGTAGCCAAATTCTCATTCACACCTAAAACCGCTCTCCATTGAGGCAGTGTTACCCCTCCTGGGTAGGAGGTGGCTAGTCCCATTCCCAAGGGAACTCACCTGACCTGGTTCTCCAAGAAGTGCATGTACCTATACAGCAGGGTGTAGGAAGGGGAGAGAATCCCCACAGACTTCATGCGGGCACCACGCTCTAACTCGCTCTCCACAGGCATGTTGGCAAAGCAGGCCAGGCCAAAACAGAGCCCTTTCCGGAAATAACTGGAGACAAATGTTTGACAGAAGGGTTAATGTTAAAAAGAAGGAAAAGGAAGAAAGAAGGTAACTGGCTGAAAAAAAAAACTGATTTGGGAACACAGTTCCTTCTTTACGGAACCCCCTTTGGCTCAGCTAGATAGAGTTTATGCAGGGACTTAACTTTATAGATGGTATTCTTCATGCATGTTCTGAATTAAGGGATGGTGGTGTAGATGTACAGCTCAAAGAAGTAATATAACTCAAGACATACTCACATGAAATCTGACTGGATTTTGTGGGACCCACTTGCCATGGATTTGAATTCCACACCTTCCAAATCAATATCTTGGGGTAAACACCACTCCACCATGTTACCTGCAGAGAAGCAAATTTATTTGGGTAAGCTCAAACGCAGAACTCATTTCTGAAGGGCAAACACCAGCAACAGCAAGTTGTTGCTTTTACATTGGGATGGCAAGAACAGTGCACTAACGCAATTCCTGAACTCATAAATTGTTACAGACAGTAGCTGACATCCTATACTCCACACATCCACACAAATCTTGCAAATGTCACTTGCTGCAGCACAACACCCAGATAATGCAGGGCTTCTGGAGCCATTTCTGAAGCCAGAGCTATTTTGTGGGTTTATCCTTCATAAGCTTAATCACAGAGCAGCTACAATTTTACCTGCTGTTCCACCCAGGCTGTCTGCACAAGTATCTGATATAGAAAGAACCCAAGGTATAGACTGCTGCTCTTTAGGGTGAGTTTCTATGATAGCTCAGACCACCATCAATATTGTCCTTTGGCTAAGCTCAGCAGGGCTGGTCACACAGGAATCCCTAAAGCAGCATCCCAATCATCACTACTTCCCTGGAATCTCTCATATTTTGTTTAGGATAGCAGGTGTTAGCTGAAGGTTTATATGGAGGCTGAGGTGATCCAACATGTTTGTGCATGTTAAAATAACCAAACAAAAAAGCACATAAATTGCAAGCTACATCGAGATTAGCAAACATCTGTCACCTGCCAGCCCAGCCAGAAAGCATGAGTTGTTCAGGGGAAAAGGCCACCTGAGGAGTCTGATCCTGGAACAGATAATAATCAGAGAAGTCACAAGAAGTCCCTAAAGCCAATTTAGTCCTGCTCTCCTGCTGGCAGGTTTACCATGGACAAAAAAGGGGGACTTCTCATGCTTTCCCATGCCAGCAATTCAGAGCCTAACCCATTCATCTGGACACTCCCACTGCACTGAGATGTGTTCCAGGGTTACCCACTGAGGTTCTGTTCTCTGTCAGTCTGCCCATACCAACAGCATTTGAAGTAATGTGGCTTAGTGTCAAAGCAAACAAACGTTCTTCAGTATGATGCAATGGCAGATGCAGTGCAAAGATGCTTTCTACTGGTGCAGTCCTTCCCCTGCCCTTTGGGGTAAGCGTCCCAGCTGTGCTTGCATGGACGGCATACATTTGGAAGGGCCTTACACTCAGCTGAGACTTTCTGAGACATTTAAAAATGAGGCCTCGTTTCTAAAGCTCATCTTTTGTCATACTGCGCAAGTGCACGCACGCACTCTCGCGCAGGACTTGGGCTTAGCTGCTGACATTTAAATAGGCTATTTTTCTTCTCACATAGATACCGTATTCAGCAGACCTCCCCCAGCCCTGCCTGGCAAGGACTTCAAAAAAACCAACAGCGTTGAGCGTGACAACAGGAGAGGTTTTGCATCCAACTAACCACTTCTAGTCCACGAGCAGATTTCTCCCACAGAGCTGGGCTGGCTGGGGAGCAGCGGCACTCTCGTGACCCCGAGCACAGCTCTGTGCAATCACATGCGGAACCACAGAGCTTCACTGTAAAGCATCTGCGCCTCTGAGGCGTGTGAAAGGCTGGCAGAGAAAGCCAGTGACATCATGTCAGCCTGCATGGTTCCCTGTAGGTTTTGCATATTATATATAGATGTTGGCTTTTGTTGTTTGGGGTTTTTTTCTCTGTGTGTTTGGTTTGCTTTTTAAAGGCACAAGACCATCCCCTGAAAGAGGGAGGAAGTCAACTTTTAAGACTGGTGCCTCTTAACCACAATTTAGTGGTTAAGGACAGATCGGCTTTTAAGTCTTGCATTGCAGAGAATCACTTATTGGTCATTACCCATAGCTTAGCAGATCAATATGCAAGAGCACCATCAAGCAAAGGAAGCTGTTTGACTTTGTTCAGTTTAGTCACAAACGCTACAGTCACATATAATATCCACTGTAAGGGTGCTGAAGTGGAAATGGCCCAAACAATGTCTGATCTGCAGCAGTAAGTAAGGAAGAGATGCCTTGAAACAGATCATTACCCTTCGTGTAACCACAAAACCGACTTGCATATTACACAGGTTTGGTTTTTTTTTCTGGGATCTGTCACAAGCAACCCACACCTGTGCTCCTGACAGTTCCTGACGCCACTTTGCCCTACAAATATACAGGCGACGTGGCAGTTGGAGAACAAACGCAGAGATTAAAAAAAAAAAAAATTAAGAAAGTTGGTCTAGTGAAACAGAGCAAACAAAGGAGAGACTTCACCCCGAGGCGATAAGGACTGCCAGCCTGCAGAGGAGGGAGGAAGGAGCAATGTTGTAGAAAAACAGGAAGCATTGCCCTTCCCTGCACAGAAAGCAGCTCTCGTGCGCACGGGATACTTTCCAAGTGAAAGTCACCCAGCATTAGAGAGCAAGCAAGTGGTTTTGCTGAGAGTTAAATCTGCAGATCTGGAGATCTCTTGGGAGCCATCTCCCAGCTCCAGGCCAGGTAAGAAGCAGCACTCTCCGTTTCTGGTGTGCAAAGTTAAGGATGTTCTTCCTCTTGTGTTTTCTCTCCCCTGGATTTTCACATTCTTACAGAAATGACAATGGCACTAGCATTTGGTGGTCATCACCTGGTCCTCCTCACCATTAGGTGTTTCCCAAGATCTTTAGGGTCCCCAGCTGTGCAACGCTACCATTGTGCCAGGGCACGAGAAGCACAAAGTGTGACCTAGCCGTCACACTGGCTCCGCTTCCTGCATGGAAGACATGTGGGACAGAAAAACAGAATATTTGCATGTTCACTGGTGCAAAACAGATTACTTCCCTCCTCATCTCCCTCCATTACTCACATCCCCCTTCAAGCCAACAGACTGTGTGGGACCTCCACCTTGTTGACCATCTCCATCATAGAAAAAGGGCTAAGAAGGTTCAGCTTCAACTATTCTGATCTGACAGAGTTGATGTAGCCATGGACTTCGCTTCACCTTTCTTTTTCTCCCTCCCAAAGGAAATTTTTTTTTCCACTTGCTTTACCCAACACAAGTCTCAGAAAGCACATGTGCTTGAGCCTAATGCCAAGTCACACGTACCAGATGTATCCCTATTGCTGCCCAAGACAGTGTTGGGTCTTCTGTTAATACCTGCTTGAGGGAACACCCTCACCAGGAAATTCAGCAGCCTTGTTCCAGCCCCTTGTAACCCCACTCTTTAAGGGGCAGTGTTTGCGCAGACCTGGTGCTTGCTTTCACTTTCTGAAGTGTCACAGCATTCGTAACTCATCACTCCCTGAAGGAGGGGACTGCCAAAGGGCAGGGAGTAATAAGAAGATGGCACAGTTGGCTCCCAGGCTGCTACCATTTTGCACTTAATTTACAGTTCACTTTCTGCATTAGTGCAAGAGATGTCTTTGTAATAGCGGTGAAACGAGCCCCTCAAGCGCCACAAGGTTCACCATGCTGGAGCGAGGACAGCACCACTGATTTAGAAGCTGCCTCTGGCTCTAATGTTCAGTCACTCACATGAGCATCAACAGAGTCCCAGGGACACTGAATGGTGGCCTGGCAACCCCATAACCTACCTTTGCAAACTCATCACATGCAACTGCCAGATACACTGAGCTTGTCTGCTTCCAGCCCTTCTAAATTCAGGAGGAAAGCTGTTACATTCTTTATTAGTGTAGTAACCACTTCATCACTGTACAGTAAAACATCTCTCACCCGGTTGCTTGCCTGTATTTGGGTAGATATTACCTGGCATAACTACCCTCCCAGCCACCGCCAGAAAATCTGCCTTTCACATGCCTGAGCAAGCTACCAAGGGAGACCTGCTGTGCTTTTCCTGGGCAGCATCAAGCAGGATTCCAGTTCAGACACTGACTGGATGACGTCCTTTAAGTCACACGCAAGGACCAGATACCCTGATGAACACTACAGAAGTCCTTCATGCCATCTCATGTGGCTGACCCAGGAAGTCCCATGTCCTCTTTCTGACCCTAGAAAGTTCACACCACTGCAGCTTGAAGATTCTTTTTCCAAGTCCACATCCTCCGTAGGGCACTTTGCCTTCCACCTGTGAAGCTGGCATTTGTAGATATGTTCCTCACAGTCTTGTCGCGCTCCTCACATTCAGAATCCACGCAGAGCAGCAGCGGGAGGCTGAATCTTCCTGGACAGACTCCTTCAAGGCTGATGACACCCAGCATTAACTGCACATGAGATGTAAGAAGAGCTGTTTCCCAACTTTCCCTGGACTTCATTCAAAGCAACAGCTGATTCAGACAAACTCCTGAGAAAGCTCAGCTTTCTGCCAATCAAGAAAAAATTCACTATTTCATCGAAGGCATATGCTCTCACATTGAAAGACAACCTACTATTGCTGCAGTCACCTGGACTCTTCTATGTTTTGGATACTTATGAAGAACACCTTCCCTTTCCATCTCCTCTTGGAAAGATGACATCCAATCTCATTTTGAACTTCAGTAAGCCAAGAGCCTCTGACCTCCGGACTGAAGACACCCCTCTCTGGTGCAGTATGAAACAGGTAACTTCTCAAAAGCCCTTTGGTGTTTCAGGGCATAGCAGCCATGCTGTGTCGCAGTGTCCATTTCTGACAGCACATCACACGGGAGGCTCCGTTCTCTTGACTACTTCCTTTGGATTTTCAGTTCAAGACCAGGATTCAGTTTTCATCATCAGAGCCCTCTTGTGTGCATGATGTCCGTTACCTCCCCCCCCCAGTGCTTTACAGAACTCCGCCTCTCTCTAATATTTTTGCTATGGATTTGCTCAGAAAGTGTCTGTCTACAGAGGAAAGAGGAGCTTGCTCCCAAATCTGGATGCAAATGGGCTCCTGCATCTCCCAAGCTACTTCCTAAACTTTCTGATCATACCAAGACTTTCAGCTATGCCCCAGTCCTGCCTTTGCACCCCAGGTTGGCAGCAGGCAGCCAAAAGACCCAGCAATCTGTCTCAGGACATCAGTCCCCTAAGCACAGTACCTGTGTCAACAGATGCAAGGCGGGTGCTAACTTCCTGTGTCACAACATCCTGTTTCCTGGATACCGCTGGAGCAAGACTAAGAAAACAAAGTTAAAATGTTTTCTGAAATGCTCATCTGCAGCCTTCAAATGAACAACCTCTGTCAGTAGAAGAGGTGATACAACACCAAAGTCCAATGGTGCCAAGGGGGATGGACACGGCAGTAAAAGGTGGAAAATACATTTCCTTGCCCTCTCCTCTTCCCTCCTGGATCGCAGCACTCCAAAGCACCAAGAGTCCCGCAGATCCCACCAGAGGCCAGCCTCTAAACACACAGGTCACCAAGAAACACAGCACTGAGCTGCTGCTGCTGAGGATCACACCCAGCGTCCCTGCCAGCTTCACGCCCGCCAACCCGCCATCCATCGCCAACAGCTGCCGGCAGGTCTACACCGCGGAGACGGACGGATGATCTCGAGATGATGCTAACAAGTTGGTGACCCCCAGGCAGCGCCGGGCAGAGGCTCGGCCCGAGGCCTGGATGCTGTGTGGGGTACAGGGCGCGCCCCAGCACCGTCCCCAGAACCCCTGTCCTGTGTCCCACCACGGAGCAGAGCTGTGCCCGACCCTGCCCGCTTCACTGGCTCTCGGAGTGGCACCTTCCGTCCGTCAGAAGTTCTTCTCGATGGGATGGAGACCAAACACAACCGCCCTTAGACTCTGCTCTGGGCAAACCCCCGCAGTCCTCTGGCACACGGCGCTCCCCGGGAGGCCGGCCGGGGCACGGGGCACCGGACACCGGCAGCCGCGGTGTCCCGAGGGGGCAGAGGGCAGCCCGGCTCCCACAGGCCGCTCTCCACGGGGCTCCGCTGACGCTGCGCTCCAACGCGGCGGGAAAACCGCGGGGGACCCGCAGCCCGGCCCCGGCCCGCATCCACCTTACGCCACCGGCCCCGGGAGCCCCAGGCCCGGCCGCTGCAGGCCCCGTTCCCCCAGCACCCAGTCCCGCCCGCCCCCGGCGCCCCTCACCCGTGCGGGGGTCGAAGGTGACCACGAAAACGGCCACGATCTGATCCTCCTCCGCCTCCGTCCGCGGCGGCCTCGCCGCCTCCGCCGGCCCCGCGTCGCCCCACGGAGCCGCGCTCCAGCCGCCGCCGAGCCGCCTCCC
>VZTO01007131.1:0-29771 GCA_013400615.1 Syrrhaptes paradoxus
GTAATCTATATTAAGTATGTCTGCTGTTATATTGTTGGTAAATTTCCTTCACTAATGATAAACTGTAGTAATCTTTAACAACATGTAACTACCTGGTTGTTGCTGTTATTGGTTGTATTACAATACCAATTGAATTTATTATCGATTGTTACCACACTATTGATTGATACTGTACTACTGATTGCTGATAATCATTTATAATAGCTCGATATATGGCCATTCATATTCTTTTTATTAAACATAAATGTACTCTCTAGTGGTGATTTTTTGTAGCATTGGTGGTAATCTGCAACAAAGTAGTGAAAATTAGAGGATAAAGCCTCTGTGTCCTTGTGTATTACGGCATCCTATGAACTCATAGTCACAATCTCTATACACCCATAGGCTTGGTAATCCTTTAGATCATGACATATAGTTATCTCTCTTATGAATTTTTTAACAAAAATATTCCATAAATGTACAACCAATATACACACTCTTTATATTGCAGTGGCTTTCTTTTTAGTTTCTCCTGAGGTACAAAACATGACAAACATTGTTGAAGGATGCCTTGCTTTGTAGTGGCACAACAGCATAAAAAAACTAAAACTTACATTTATTTTTTTTCTGCATAATTTGCTGTTTAGAAATTGATGTATTTCAGAGAATAAAAATGTATGAGAGACTGAGATTTCTCTTCTAGTTGGGGATAGTCTATAACTCTTTCCTGGTGAATCTTTCAGCCTAATGCTTTTTGAATAGGCTTATAGTCAGAGGATACCCTTTTGGAGGGCATATTTGTGCAGTTTTCCTGTGGTGGTGCATGCTGTGCAGATTTCTCAAGTTATACATAGTTCTTGTTGCAGGAAAAAACATGCTGAAATGTTGTTATTTGCAAATAAAAATTGTCTTCTTTAAGCAAAAATGTTGCTTTAAAAAAAGTACTTCACTTATACTCTGATTTCTTGAACAACGCTACAACTAGAACTGGATGCTGTACAGATGATGACTTTTTACTGAAGTTTTTTTTGTACTGAATGCCAGAAATACACCATTATCTTTCTTCTGCTAATTTTCCTCTGGTTATAGAAATGACATCATCAATGGAGTTGGAAAGAAGAGCCAGCAAGGATATTCAGATATTAGTTAGGATGAATATGAGAGGAAAACAACAATCCCACAAGGCTCAAAGGACTTCAGAGGGACATGTGACTGCTAAAATTTCAGCAAGTGAACCACAAGTTCATGTGAAGTTGAAAGGAAAATATGAAGAGAAAACCATAGAATATCTCTGGAGGAGAGGAAAGAAAATTAGAGGAACAACATCAAGAAAAATAGGATGGCAAAATGAAATGGAAGGAATACCAAGGGAGACAAGAAAATAGTCTAATCTAGAAAAAACTGTATTTGAAATTGAAAGTTACACTTTCTCTTGACAGTAACAAGCTCAGAAGGGTTATTCAAAATTATCTTTAAATTTTGTGTAGTGATTCAAGACTAATAACAAAAGGCTTTTAAGTATGATGAAATGCTTTAAATTTCAGAATATGGTATACTGTATTTAGAAATGTTTCTTCTCCCTGCTCCACACTGAAAGGAAGAGCATGTGGCAGTTTATGGTTAAGTTATTTCTTCATTAAGGCAGTGTAAACTATATCTTAATGAAGTGGAAAGTGTTTCCATTCTGTAAAAAAAGATACAGGGTATTTCAAAGGTAATTAAAGTCTTACAGGCATCAGCTGTTTGGTGTAACATCTGCAAGTGTAGAAGGCCTGAAAAAGAGATAACACAATCCTACGCTGTAGATTTTTTGCCCAAGTCCTCTTGGAATCGGCCACCTTGTCTACTTTTATCTTGAATTGTTCAAATTCCTCTATCTTTCTTTTCATGCACTTTGCAGCCTATGTCAATGCTATTGGTAAGGCCAACCCTACACTTACTTTGGCGAAAATCTGAGAGGTTGTAATTTTGACATGCATATTGAAATATCTAAGCATTGTAGGTTTATTTCATGCTGATGTGCTTCAATGAGAAGAAAATGCCCTAATGAGACAATGGTACTCTGGAATGCTGTAGTGGGTTAAGCAGAGGAGAGCTAATTTTTTTTCCTTTTCTCCCTTCTCTTCATAAATAGCTAGCAAGAAGCTATGTTTTGAATTCCTGCTCAGGAGAAAAGCTGATACCGACGAGAATGTTTATAGTTATTGCTAGGATACCTTCAAGGACAAATACATTCGGTCTCTCTTCTCCCCATAGACAGAGGGAGGGGGAAGAGACAGTCCGGCTTCTAGCTTGGGACTTGCTTTTAGGTCAAGATTGAAAAGCAGACTGACCAATTATTCCATCCCATGCACGTCATACCCAGTATATAGGTGAGAACCCTTCCGGGAGAGCTGGCTTTTTCACTTCCCTTGGGCTCCCTGCATTCGCTCTCCCAAGGCCTTGTTTTTCTTTCCCCCCCACGGACGCCATTAGCTCTCGGCCCGGGACGCTTGTTATCTCCGATCTCCGTTCCGTGAGTGCCTCCGGGATCCTCCCTCTCCAGGGAGATCATTAGCTGGTTTTTTTTTCCCTGATTCGGTCAGCTCTCGGCCTGGGACGCTTGGGCTGTTATCTCCGTTCCGTGAGTGCCTCCGGGAGCGGCGCACCCCCCCCCCCCCTTACTCTTCCCCCCCCCTTTTGGGGAAATTGTGAGTGCGGTTTCTGGGGTTCTAATGAACAGCTGGGGGGGGCAGTATCGTTGGGTTTCTGCTGGCAACAGCTAATGAACAGCTGGGGGGGGGCAGTATCATTGTGTATCACCCATTCCCTCCATCCTCCAGGGTTATTGGCCGGGAGTGGGCTGGGCCTTTGATCATCGGGTGGGGAGGGGCAGAATTACTGTGTATCACATTGCATATTTGTATATAGTATTATTTCCAATATTATTGTAGTTTAGTCATTAAATTGTCCTTATCTCAACCCACGAGTCCTCTTTGCCATTTACCTCTTTAATTCTCTCCCCTATCATTGGGTGGGGGCAGGGACTGTGTGAGCGGGTGTGTGTGGTTTGGCTCCCAGCCAAGGGCCAACCCGCCACAAATGCTTTCTTGATAATGTAGTCAGACCAATAAAGGTGATTTCACACACATCATAATTAACACTGTCAGTGCCTCTGTGCAAATGATCATTCCTCAGCTTCTAAAACCTCTGCACCAAAATAGAAGTAAGTTCATAAACCATAACCCATATTTAAGCAATAAATGGAAAACTTTCTCACTTTTACTGCAACAGCTGGTAATGTACAGTACAAGTTTCTGAAAATTAAGTGGACACCTCTGTTCCATATATATAAAGATTGTTGGCTCACAGAAAGACAAGCCTTGGCATTCCTTAGCTATGTTTTACTTGGAAATTAGTCACTAAAGCGTGACCATGGAGCACATACACTTGGACTGATATTTGTGATATTGACTGACTTTGGTAGCTGAGGATTTGGAAAGAAAATAAATTGTTTCTCTCTTCTCCAGTTCCTTTACTCTTGAAGATCACAATTTCTTAAGCTGACTATGCCTTATGTGTAACAACAGAGTAAGTGAAATAAATTGACAGCCTCTAAATAATTCACTTTAATGCCTTATTTTCATTCATTTCTAACATTAAAAAAAATTATTTTACTTTATAGAAAGTGTGATAATAAAGTGTGTACAACATATTTACAAATTAATCTCTATTTCACATGGAATGCTTTTTAATGTAATGTTAATCCTTACAGTAATAAATTTCTTCTCATTAATTTTCCCTTCATGTTTCTTAAATCTATAGTCTACATAATCCAGTTTTTCATGCCAGAATGAGCTTCTTATAGCTATTTCTGGCTCTCAGAATATACCAAAGAATGTGTGTGCAACTAAATAATATCCGTATTTCAGAAACATTGCAATTTTGGGGGTTTTCTTGGTTGGTGTTTTATTTATTGATTGATTTTTCTGTCCTTGATGCACTTTCACACGAGGAGGGGAAAACTACACACACTCCCTCTCCCCTCCGTTTCTGAGGGATCAAGCTTTAGTAACTAGAATGGCATTCCTCTTAAGAAAGACTATTGCATTTGGCTTTGGGTTCACCCAGTAGTTTGGCAGCTCAGGTACCTGAGGAAAGGGAGATAGATCTTATCTTTGGGTAAATATTCATCCTCACAAGTGTTCCAGTTACTTTCCAGGCAGGGCTGACTCACCCTAAACCTGTTGAGTAGAACGGCCTTAATGATATTGTAAATCTTGTTTCAACGAAGTCTCACAAGAGAAGCATCAAGGTTCCCTGTCCAAGGCAGCTGAAGGCAATGGTGCATTATAATGCATTTTGCAAGGCAAAGCAAGCAAATATGGAGAACAGTTACACTTTCAACCAGAATCTGTGAATAGCAAGCATGTTAAGTTTATAGCATAATCATCCCTGTCACTGTATTTTTAAGACACAAAGCAACCTAACACTGATTTTTTAAAAAAGAAAAAAAAAAAGACTTAATTACCACTCCTAGTCATTGCATTGCACCAGATGTTGGCTTAATTGAACAAATACTGTCTGTTATGATTACAGTGAAGCACATTGTAACTATGGTTATAACAGACACTGGCACACATCACCAGCCAGCATAAATCAATAGAATCCCATTGGCACCTGTATATGTAGGCTGATTTTTCAAAAGCAGAGGTTTTGGCCTATAATTTTATGATTATAAGAAAGGAGGAGTATATGAAAGGCATTTTCAACATTACTTTAAAAAAAACCACATTTTTTCTTTTTTTTTCTGGGCTACAAAGGCACGCAGTCTTTTCAGTCATCTGAGTGCAGATTGTAACCAAATACCTTATTTGTTGAACTAGCATATGCTGTCATATTACCACATCTGCCAACATAACTTCAAATTTTGCCCTCAGAAATTAAGACAAATATTCTGTGCTCTCCAACATAAAGCTAAGGTAAACCAAAATACTGGCTGAATAGTTTTATCAAACAGTGTAGCAGTAATATCTGTGTGACTGCTACATATGCGGAACGCTACCTTACCACAGTGAAAGGTTTTATATGTAGTGTTCTTGTGGGGTTTATCTGCCACAGACTAAAGAGTTCATTTGAAGTAAATTACATTTTTAGTATTTTTTTTTTTTTTTTTCTGGCAACAAATAGAGTACCTACGATAAAACTCAAATTTAAAATTGGGATTTTAGATTTCCAAACATTGTGATACAAAACAGCCTTAAAGAATACAGTCAACATCAGGATTATGAGGAAAAAACTGCAGAAATCTTCATCTATTAGGGCTTCTTCATATATATATGAAGTTCTAAACATGCATCTAGTCTGAAGTCTTTTTCAGAGCAAAATTTCTCTACAATATTTATAGATACAGTATCAGTACATATCTAGTAAATGCCATTGTTAGAAAACAGTGAAATAATCATATTCAACACCTCACTGACCAATTTATGAAAAGAAATCACTGTATACAAACAGGATAACATTAAAATGTGATGTTGACCTCCACCCTCTAATTAATGAGATTCAATACTGAATATATGCTGTTTTGAAGGGACCCTTGAGCTTTGATTATTTTATTGTGAACTCTGTGCCTAGAAACACTTAGCCAAGTCAAAAGATTAACCAGGGACCTCCCATTCCTATGAACGTCTCGTACAAACTGTAGTTAACAGATTAAGTTGAAGAGCCCTTCTGTTGGGTGTTTTTATTGTTTCATCCCTTGGAGTACTCCAACGACAAGACACCAAGCTGATTACATACATTGTAAACAGTCTGTCTTGTTTTGAAATCTGTATGTGGGATAATGAACATTGTAAACATATGTAAAACTTCACACTAAGTTATTTTAGAGCTGCAGTTTGGTGCTTATTAAAATTCTGTCTTTCTGGCCTTTATCAGGCAATGCTATTCAGCTATAGTGATTTCACCAGGGGTGAAATATGCCTTATTCAGAAATGGAAATCCTAAATTCCAGGAACACAATGATACAAAAGGGTCAGTCTGTCCCTCTAAACTATGCATGTCACTTATTTCTCAGAAACTGAAGTAGGCATGAAAAATCCAGTTAAACAAAGAAACTGCAGCTAAAATTTAAATTATCTCCAACTGAGGTGACAGAAATGGTTAGAAGAACAAGCATGCTGATCCCAAAATGGATTATAACTCTTTATAATTAGCACAATCTTTGAATTTTTAAATATATCTATCTTTTTAAAATATTCAGATCTCTCATTCTATACAGACCCTTACACTTTTTCTCTCTTTCTGTATAAAGCTAAAGGAAAATTAAATGTTGGCAGTTAAAGTAGCTACATAAGTATGGCAACCATCCAAAATTCAAACAGACAGATCTGCAGTCATCTTTACATGTGCAAAAATAGTTGAAAAAGATTTTAGCACTCTAGACATTTTATCTGGGTAAGATCTTACTCAGTGGAAGGTGATTGACAGTAGCTCTTATGTTTGAAGATTTAAACGGAGAATGTGCAATGTCTAATAAATGGCATTCCTCACACAGTTCAACTATTTATTTGTTCAGAAAACCACATGCAGAGCACTCTTGGTCATATGCTGGGGAAACGTTTCATTGTCTTATGTAGATGAGGCTGTCCTTTTGTACAGACCCACTATATTTACCAAAGTAATTGGTAGCTGCTACATAGAATACCACTTCTGCCACAGAAACATGACCACTGGAGATTTAATGAGCTTAACCTGTGTCAAAAAGAAACAGTTTATTTACTACTATTAATTTTGTTAAGTATTCATCAGTGTGTATTTTTTGCTCCAAGAGGCTAGTTTACAGGAATCACTCAAATATCACTGCAATTTCATCTATATTTGAGCTCGTTATTAATACTTCCTCACAACTTAGTGAAATCTGCATTGGGAATTTAGATCCTAAGAATAATTTTCAAAGGGTGATGAATCAGACTAGATGTACGTTAAAAGGACAATCACTGTAAGTTATGTCACTTTGGAAAAATAAATTGCCGGTAAAAGTTTTCAGACTAGATGCTGCCCTCACTTACAGTAGTGGCAGTCAAGAATAAGTCTTCTGAAGCCAATGCAATTATTCTGGATTTAAATCCGTATATCTGAAATCACACAGTGGTTCAGTCTTCTCCATAGATTAACCAGGGTTTGCTCATGCGTGCTTTCTTCAGACAAACATGTATTCAGGTACATACGTAGAAGTCTGTGCTTGGGAAAAGAATTATAGGTGATTGTAACACAAGACAATTATAACAGAAATAACTTAATTCTACCTGAAATTCCTTCCCTCTGACACTTCCAAATGCACACACACAAACACAGGTGCACATATGCACGTATACACCGATACACCTGTAAAGAACCTAAGGACATAGGCTTTGTTCAAGGAGCACCACTGAGGCCGGATAGTAAAATAACAATTTTCTAAAACACATTTAGGCAAAGAAACAGTGGTGAGATTTGTGCCCATGAGTTACAATAATGCCTACAACCTCATGTTTCCAGACAAGCCCCTAGGACCCCCTGTGAGACAGAGGCACTTAATCTAAGTAGAATAGAAAATCTAGCAGTTGAGTGAATTTTGTTAACATTTTATATTTGTTGTAAGCCTAGTATAAAATCCTCTCACAGGAAAAATGTGAGAAAGGCTTATAGAAAACATGCATCATAAAAAAATTTCAAACAATGAAAACATTGAGGAAGTTCTTTCATTTATCTTTATTATTTTTAAAGTGTTATTCAAAGATGTCATCTAATTCATCATTTTACTGTTTTTTATTAACTTTAAGCATACAACAAGGTACTTCAAAAGCAATGAACCTTTTTTTTCTGTCTGGACCAAAATTTATCTCCAGTATAACACCAATGAGTTAAGATTAATTTTATTCCTTGTTTGCCTTTCTATTGTTGTATAGCAATATAATTTTGTTTATTGTCCACTCTCCCCTTCTATTTTTAAAATTTTCATTTGTCTAAAATATTATGTGTAATAAATCATTCATGGCAGAAATAGTAATAATATTGACCACACATAACTATTTATCATTGTGTTTACCATTGTGCTTGCTCTTTTCCTGCCCTGCACACACTCCCCGCTGTGCCTGCAATGTCCAAGGAGAGCAGAAAAGCTATGCATCACTGTTTCCGGAGGGATTTCCACAGCAGAACTGGCACAGATAAAAATACTTGTTTGTCTTGGGAGACAAGACCTGGTATAATCTTTAGTTTACACCTGAAGGAAAGGTGAAAGCACAGAATCACCAAAACAAGTGTTTTAAAATGCAGTTTTTCACAAAAACATAAACATTTCTGGTCTCAGCAAGAGGCCAAATGATTTGGCACAACCATTATTTTGATAATTTTAACCATCAATATGCCCTTACTATTTTGTGTCTTTTGTATTTGTAAGTAGTCCATTAATTTCATCTTCTACCAGATCAGTCAGTATAGTTAATACAGCTCAGTGTGTGGTGTTCAGCTATTCCACTTATTCACACAACGGCATTTCTGAGGGTCTTCTCCTCATTCCAGGGGTGATTAACTTTTAGTTAGCCAGTGCAATGCCAGTTTATGGCTCAAGGTTGATTCATATGTTGCCAGAAGTTTTTGTTACTACAATTGACACAGGCAAAAATATTTACCTTCTTTATCTTTGCAGGAAATTAATCACTGTTTTTGTTGATGGTGTAAAGGATTATAAAGTTGTTAAGTGACAAAAATACAGGTGTGGAAGTGTCTTAATTTGGGGAATAGAAGACACATGCTCTGTCTAACCCCACAAATCTGTGTATTTTTTATATTGACAAGGTACTTTCTAGGTCTTTTGAAATCCAGTTATCAGACGAATAGCATCAAACTTGCATGTTGATGGCATATAGAACTTATTTTCTTCTGGGAGTCTGTTTTTGCTTTGCAAAACTGATTTCACTGAAACAATAGAGAACCCCATAAATTTGAGATTTTCTTTCTTTTTTAGTAAACCTGAATCACTTGGAGAACTGAAACAATTAATTTGCTTACTTGTCTGCATGAAAAAGTGTTAATCTCTCAAACTACTTAGAAAAATAATTTACTCATATTGTAATATTTAATGTGTCAAAAAATATTTTCAAAATGTTACTCTCATTATAGAACAATTGATGCTTTTGGAACTTTTCTATACACATTAATGTTATATGAAGTAATAACATACACTATACCAAGTTGTACAAGTTAAACTGGTGACTCACACCAAACATGACAGCCTTCAAACACTATTTGAAAGTACAAGTATTCTTAATTTTTGTCTATGCTACAAAAACTGTTCATCCTTCTTTGAATTAGTTTTACATCCCTTTCCCACTGTGGCAACTTCATAGATTGCAATTTGTCTTCAGATCTATACAATTCCATAGCTTGCAACTTCTTGTCTCTGTTACACCAGTGTCTATTTAATATGCAAGCCCTAGATCTGTGACTTCATCATATCCATGTCCTGCCACCAGATACAGAAGCGCTTTGTTCTGCCTCTTTTCATGCTGGAGGAGGTTTTCCTAGGGGTTGCTCCTTGTTCTGAAACATGAAAATGTGTGAAGCATAAAACTCCAGCTGTGAATACTTACCTCCCTGCAGTGTTAAAAAGTTCAATATACAAAACACCTGGTTTCAAGCAAAATGTACACTAAGATATATGGCAATGAGACAGATTTAATATACCCCATAGGGCACTCAAGCAGTTTTTAAATTAAAGACACAACATAGTTCAGTTTCTTTCTTTTTTTTTTTAATGAGCCTTTGCTATTTCACAAATAATGAATTGATATGTCTCCCAACTGAAGAGAAAATCATAAACAAAAAATGAGTTATGGTGAGCAGATAGGATGAGGGAGGAAGATTCATTATTATGTGAATAACATCTGAAATTTAAAATTCTCATTATGAACAGAAAAAAAGTCTTAGTTCTATGCAAAAGAAATTCAGTGGCTCTCCAGAAAAGAAAATGGTAATCTTGACATGGAGATACATGCTATGGGGCAGGTCTACAATTCAGTTGGGGTTTATTTCTTAACAGTTCGGCATCATTAAGATTTATTTTTGTAACAGTTCAGATAACCAAATGTCAATATATTGACATGTAGACTCCTATTAGAAGGTGACAATATAGTGGAGACTGTTCCTCCTACATTATGTTCTGCAGACACTATTTCGCCAGTATATTTGACTGTACTTCCATGCGGAGCTGTTTTAATGCCCAAGAGTATAGATGTATCCTGAAATAATTGACAAAAAGTTCACAAGGAAACATAATAAGGAAATTCAAAAAATCATTAATCATCAAATGTTGATGTTATGACTTCATATAACAGATACAGATGTCATAATTGTTTCTGTTTTCGCGCAGGCTCACATACTCGTGTCTTCTAGCATTATATTTTGCCTATTTAGTGAGCCTTTCCTCTGGACAATACTAGTTTTGTCTTCACAGGATAACTTGTATAATAATGGGAACACAATCTTCCCCAACATATGGGTATGTGATCAAAAATGCAATTGTATTTTTAAACCTTATGTATAGATACGTAAGGCGTATCTATAATGTTCAAAATGGAAATTTTCAATACTTCTTTCAGAAGAATCTGTGGGGGTCAAGCATTTGATGCACTGAGGGCTCAATATACCTGTGCAGCTAATTGTTAAGGTAGGACTGAGAAATTTTTTCTATGAGGGATGTTAAATTTTGGAGCCTGTGGATGAGTTTCACTAGTGTAGGAGACCAGCTGAGCTGGAATTCACCTCTATGTTGTCCACAGCTAAGCCAAGTCCAGAAACGGGTCTCTCTGAAGACACAGAAAGCTCTTCCTCTGTGGAGGAGTGCAATCACAGCCCAGCTGGATTTTTTTCTGACTCATCACTATGAATTTAATATTCAAATAACTCCTAAAGTAGAAGAGTACCTGTCAAGTGCCATTTCTGAACAATAATGTAATGGCAGTTTGATATGAATGCTGTTAAAGAATTAAGACAGGAAGCACAAACTGAGTACAAGAATGTCATGCAGAAATCAATAACAGACTCGGGAGTAGAATTCATGGAGACATTTAATGAATATGCTAAAAAATTTTATCTAATATGTTTGTTTAGGCGTATTTTTCATTTTCAGTGGCCATTCTCTGAAAAGTTAACAGGTTTCAGTCACATAGAGTCGATGGATTTTGTACTCCATTTCTGCTAACACTCAAGATTTTCTAACTCAACTGTTAAATATTCTCACTTCAGTGGCCACCACCAAGTAAAATAAATTAATTAATTTAAAGCTCCCTAATAAGGTTATTACTTTTATGTATCTCTAGAGGTGGATGAAGAAAGAATTATTGGAATAGATAAGGAACAGCTGTAGTGAAGCTACCATTATTAAAGAAATTTTTTATAATCTACAGTTAGTCTCTACATTAAAAAAAAAATCAAATTACTACTTTATGTTTCCGAGGAGTTCAGCAGCACAACACATGGTAAGGGAATAGACAGAGCAGAGTTGCGTTGTTCAAATTACACGCCACAACACAGCCATATCACTGCCTCAGCATTTCATTGCGGTTGTANTTTGCTTTCTAATCCACAAAACTAACTGGTTTCTTACATGTTTGTAAGTAATTAAACCACATTTCTTGATAAGATTATTTACTGATCTACCCCAAACAAGAATCATCATCAGGACTTAAACATGTACATGTATATTTGTGCATGTGCTTGTGGAACTTTCATATTTTTTGACTGCAAAGTTTCCAAGTGCTGCTAAGATTTTAACCAAATAAAACAGCTTCCTGGGTTATCTTTTTGTCTTTACTGCTTCAAAGGGAGGAAACTCTCCAAGGAGAGAAATTTCATTCATTCTAAACTGTGGTCAATGTCTTGCCTTAGTGCTCCATTTNAAAGAAATTTTTTATAATCTACAGTTAGTCTCTACATTAAAAAAAAATCAAATTACTACTTTATGTTTCCGAGGAGTTCAGCAGCACAACACATGGTAAGGGAATAGACAGAGCAGAGTTGCGTTGTTCAAATTACACGCCACAACACAGCCATATCACTGCCTCAGCATTTCATTGCGGTTGTATAAAAATTGTATCTCTTTATGCTTAGACAATAAATCTAAGTTTATTTTTTACAATATATTATTTAAATCAACTTGACTAATAAAAAAATGTGATTTTGTTGATCATTCTAATATCAAAAAGTTCCAGTCAGCTTGATTTAATAAATAAATAAATAAATNATGTATATTTGTGCATGTGCTTGTGGAACTTTCATATTTTTTGACTGCAAAGTTTCCAAGTGCTGCTAAGATTTTAACCAAATAAAACAGCTTCCTGGGTTATCTTTTTGTCTTTACTGCTTCAAAGGGAGGAAACTCTCCAAGGAGAGAAATTTCATTCATTCTAAACTGTGGTCAATGTCTTGCCTTAGTACTCCATTTAACCTTTTACCAGAATTCCAGGCCTTCTTTGTGTAGTTCATATGACTAAACAACGATTAAAAGGAAAGAGGAAGATTAAACCTATTTTTTCCTCATTTACAAGGAGTTTAAATACCAGAAAGCAAGAGAAACAATTTAATGCACAAGGAGAATTGAAGTGCAAGTTACTATCAAGAAATAACAGGATTAATGGCAATATTCTCCAACAGTAACAGGAACAGCACTATTTGTAATTTATTAAATTGGAAAAATTAAAACAAAGAGCAATCTTACATTAACTGGACAGTGTACTGTAGCAGATCTCTTGAATAACTATACCAAGAAGCATTTCTTTGATTAAGATTTTATATCGTGTTCTAGATAAATGGAATTTCCTATTTCTGCAACATATTGAAATATTAATCATGCTTTTTTTGGGTGAATGGTGTTCACAGGTTGATTCCAATTTCAATGAATATATTAAAATTTTGTAAAACTTGTAAATCAAATAATTGACAAAAAATAATTCTTGTCTGCGAGATACCTTTGAATGATTCCATATGCTCATTTATTCCTCATACTTACAATTAGTTTTTTTAAATGAGTATCACTGACCCCTTAAAAATGACAAAAATTTTAAGGAGAAAAAGTATGATCAATGCCCAAGAAAAAACAAATCAAAAATATTGTGTTACATATGCATGACCATTCATTGTTTCAATATATTCAGTAACTATCCAAATATTCAGAGGCAGTATACTCTCAAAAATAAGCTCTATATAAATCTTTCATTTATAAAATTTTTTACAAAACTTTTTTTTCTTTTAATTGGAGCAACTATCCTTGAGAATATGTTTTCACAAAGTTTAAAAAACAGAATTGTTACAAATCATAAATGTTCAGTGACATTTCAAGTTTTCAATTAATGGGAATGACGTTGAAATGTTAGATTTTAGTGGGTGTTTAAGTAAAGTCAACTGTTAGTAATAAGGACAGTATCAATAACCTTTAGAAATAGACTCAGATTATGCTCTCAGTCAGTTCTAATTGTTCTCCAGAACCAACTTTTGGTTAAAATTTACTTGCAACAGCAAGCCATTTTTCACTAATATGAAAAGGAAAACATCAGGTGAACACCTGCAAGAAAAGGTATCTCTGCAGATGTTCCAGTAGGTGCTTCTTTCAGACTGCAGTTGCCTTCTGACTCAAATTTCTAGGAAACACCCTAGAAACACAGATCCTGAAAACATCTCCCACTTAAAAGTCAATCTTGCACTTATAAATATATCAGAGTGGAAAATAAAATATGCATTTTTATGGAGGATTAATCTTCATTGTTAGTTTTAACTAGCTTGAACTACTTACAAGAGGTGATACACCTGAAGTTGGATTGGATAAGATAGTTTCATGTACTAGTGAAAGTGAGCCACTATGCCCCAAATTCAAATAAACATTTTTTTAGTTATGTTTTGAGGAATAAGATGGTTATGGGAGAGAGGTACTCCAACACAGAATTTTTCCCATTTTAAACACTTTATGTAGTAAGTTCATGATTTGTATTTTATAATGACCTATCTTAACAAAAAACCCAAACGGCTTGTGTTCTTTGGTAACTACACTGTTATCTTATTCAGTGACAAATTCTTTTTCTTTTAAGGTAAGTTATTTTAATCCAGGAAAAATTCTCATGCATCCTATGTTGATACTACACAAATGTATAAATGTACAAAAGGTGAAACAGGTTATAATTTCTGTGCTGTGGCAAAGAATTTTTTCTTCCTGTCTTCCAGAAGCAGATTGTCCACATGGAACCTGAAGAAGATAGTGCTTTTATTTCTGTCAGATTAAATATTAGATTCACACTGCAGATACAGAATTCTGCATCTCTAAAAAGTTTCCTCAGCATTGAGGAGGCATGACATTGTATGTTTCCTCTGGGAAAACATGTTAACATCATTCTTTGAACAGTCACATTTTAGCACTTTGATGATAAACTCCACAAGATATAAATTCTTTCCTTTGTCTTTGAGAAAGTATACAAATGTCCTCTGACCCGTGTAGCTAGGACAGTACTGAAAAACAATTAATCAAAATTCATTTCCCATCTTTGCAATGCCCTTTTGTGTAAGTTCAGGAAAAACACAGCTTGTCTTTCCAGTCCACAGATGTTAACACCATGAAATACCATATTCAGAATCCTAAGCATTACATGAAGAGTAGTTATTTAAAAATAAAATGAAACATGGTAAAAGATATTTTTACTATTCTGTACTACAAAAAAAAGTTTGTTGTCCTCTTAGATATTTATTTCTGTTATAGCTGAATTCCAGTATTATTCCATAAAATTATCACCAAAAATAAAGGTAAATCAAATAAACACATAAATACATTAATTATTCTCATCAATACTATATTAAATACTCAAAAAATATGAACATTCTGATAGGCTTGAAAGTGTCTAGCATACACTCAGAAGCTTCTCTTTCTTTCACATACAGCTTTGAAGGAAAGTGATTTCCTGAATTTTTTGCTTTGCTTTATTGTTTTCCTTTGGAACAGCATAAACTCCTCTTAAATTACCATATTTCCTGGAAAATATGAGGTTAGAGTCTGATGTCTGAAACAGTATTGTAAAGAACTGAATACTTCTGTTACATTTTCTATGACATTGTATTTTTCAAGTGTCATTGAGCTGCTATTCCCAAACACTAAGCCAGTAAGAGCAGTCCTTCAGATACTTCTACGGCTTTTAGGTTATGAATTTCTACCTGATATCAGCATGTATAACACTATCTGAAGCCACTTAGAAAAGGGGGGAAAAGCTAATTTAATTATGACACAGGGTTTTAATTGGTACTTGTGATCACAATCCATTTGTCTGTTCTTTCAACCCTTTTAATTTTTTTTTTTTTCTTTCACAAGAGGAAAGATTCTGGCTTCAAGAAGTTGTTTGCTTTTTTTTTTTTCAACTCACATTAATTATATTTATTTCAGACAAGGACAATTTCAATAAATGTCTGAACAGTAATAGACTTATGTGGGCTGTTATGCATCTTCCATATCAACAGTGTTTGATACCCTACTTGATACTTAAAAAACCATCTAGATTGCTTTTCTGCTATAGTAGCCTCACCCCAGAAGCTGTACATCTCTGGGGAAAATTATAAAGTGTTAAAATACAGTTCATTACAGTTAGTCAAAAAATGGCAATGGTCCTTTTGGTTACATTTATACTAATAAACTAAGCATGTCTGGAGACCAGTTCACACGCAATGTCAGACTGCTTAGTTGCTCAAATGCCTCTTAACACATATCTTTTACTATTACTTTTCCAAGAAGTACTCTCTCAGGAAAACTCAGGTAGAATTTGGTGGGGAGCACACAAAAAAAGCTGTTCTTAACAGCAGTATGAATAATCCCATCTTTTTCTGGAATTAAAAAGGTATAGCCATATGGATATGGGCTGTGTTATGCCATCTGTCTTCAGGGCCAGAGAATATGGCCTGTCTCATTGTGTTGATGTAGACATTTATTGCATTTAAAACATTTTCATAAACTGACCATAGAATGTATTTAGAGAAAATAATTTCTTGCATAATCTCAGTCACAGAATCACAGAATTATAAGGTTGGAAAAGACCTAGAAGATCATCCAGTCCAACCATATCCAATACTTCCCAACTAAATCATATCCCTCAACACAACATCCAGACGTTTCTTGAACACCCCCATGGTCGGTGACTCCACCACCTCCCTGGGCAGTGCATTCCAGTGCCTGACTACCCTTCCCGAGAAGTAATATTTCCTAATGTCCAGCCTGAATCTCCCCTGGCGCAATTTGAAACCATTGCCTCTAGTTCTATCACTGTCTACACGAGAGAAAAGGCCGACCCCTAGCTCACTACAACCTCCCTTCAGGAAGTTATAGAGAGCAATAAGGTCTCCCCTGAGCCTCCTCTTCTCCAGGCTGAACAATCCCAGCTCCCTCAGCCGCTCCTCATAAGGCCTGTGCTCCAGACCCCTCACCAGCTTCGTAGCCCTCCTCTGAACGCATTCCAGGGCCTCAATGTCTTTCTTGCAGTGAGGGGCCCAAGATTGAACACAGTACTCGAGGTGCGGCCTCACCAGTGCCGAGTACAGGGGGACAATTACCTCCCTGTTCCTGCTAGTAACACTGTTTTTGATGCAAGCCAGGATGCTGTTGGCCTTCTTGGCACACTGTCGGCACACTGTCGGCTCAGTCCTCCATTCTCATTCTGTATCTTCTTTTTTTATTAGTTTGTTTGTTTCTTTGTTTTATGGCTATTTTTCTTTACAGTTTTGTTCTTGCATTTTTACATGAGGTTGCTCTCTCCTTCCTTTGAAACAAATGATAACTTCCTTCTGAAGACACAGCAATTTCTGCTTTTTCTAGTCTTATAGCCCAAGACACTTTGGGTACAATAGTAGCCTGTCTGAAGTTGTATCCTGACTAATCCTGTTTTTACATCACCTTTGATCCAAGTGCCAGCATAAAGCACTAGCAGTTACAAAATACTTTATGATGGTTTCTTGTTTAATAACTTTACATTTAAGGTTTGCAGTCAACCAGGCTTCAGTATTTCACATTACTTCACATTAAGATAATCAGACTTTAGTATTTCACATTATTTCACGTTAAGATCTGGAGGAGTCTAAGCTTCTACTACTTCCCTTTCCCTCTCTGGAAAATTGGAGAAAGTATAGACAAATATCCTTGTTGTCTGTAATCAAGGCCCTCAAAACATTTTAACTGGGGACCAGGTCAGCCCTGCTGTACCATCATCTTTGTCTTCACAGGCTAAACACTGCTGGAATCAGTGAAGATGATAGGGGAAAAAAAGTGAGATCAGTATCTGATGAAGTTCATAAGCTGTTTCCTCTTAGAGAGGAGAAAAATGTGGATCACCTGAATTGTCTTTGAGCAATTACTGAATCCCATTTCTACCTTTGATTGTTTTTAAATATGACACTGTTAGCTGGTGCCAGAGTCTTTTTCATGTTTGATTCTCTCTCTACACATGTCTAGATCTGAGAACATGTAGCGAAGGTGTTGGCATAACATTTTCTTATAGCTCTGTCCTGAGTTCAGCTGAGAGAGAGCTAACTTTCTTCATAATAGCTAGCAAGAAGCTGTGTTTTGGATTTGTGCTAAGGAGAAAGCTGATAAAAGTGATGTTTATGGTTGTTGCCAGGACAGACCAAGGTCCTTTCAGCATCTCTGCTGTGCCAGACAGGAGGAGCTGGGAGGGAGCACAGCCCCAGTTACTAACCTAGGATTCAATCCTTGGTTTGGGACTGAGACCCAAAGTGGCCAATAGTCTATTCTGTGACATGATGTCATGCCCAGTATATAGATGAGAGCCCTCTGGAATCTTGTCCCTTTCTGTTCTGGATCTCCTTCTAGCTCTGGGTCTGCTCTCTTTCCAGGTCGGCTGTCTTGAGGTGGTACCTCTCCCAGGGCCTTCTCCCTCCCTGGGTCAGCTCTCAGTCTCAGGTGCTCAGGCTTTTATCTCCATCCTGGAAGTGCTGTTTCTGGACTCTCCCTGCTCCATGATCGTTAGCTGGGAGTGGGCTGAGCCTTGGTCATCGGGTGGTGAGCAGCATCATTGTGTATCACCCATTTGCATGTTTGCGTATATTATTATTTTCAATATTATTGCAGTTTAGTTATTAAATTGTTAACTCAACCCATGAGTCTTTCTTCCCTTGACCCCTTTGTTTCTCTCCCCTACCCCTGGGAGAGGGAGGAGTGAGTGATCAGTTGTGTGGGGTTGTCTCCCAGCCAAAGGTAAAATCATTACAAGCTCTCAAGACATATAATTTTCTAAAATATTTTGGGATACTTTCCACCTCTCCTCTCCCTCCAAGTGGTTTCCATGAGAACAGAAAAATGTCCTACCTTAAAATATTTTAAAATCCAAGTTCCAAGAACAAGAAATATGTACCTTAATGTCATTATTTTAAAGGAATGAAATGACAGACCTGTATGCTAGCTATCTGATTATTCCTTGGTTTAAGAATAAATTCTCCTACTTCATGTACAGTATATTAATCAGGAATTTTTTATTTTCAGACCTGACTTTTAAGAATTCAGTGAGAATAACTGAGCAGTCTCTGTAATAAGGAAAAAAAATCAAAGGACAAGAATTATGACAAAGCCTGTAATGCCATGAATCCTAAATATGCTAGGTCAAGTTCCACTTGTCCTGCTAACAGCAAGTCAATATGCCTACAAGCACAGAGTAATGACAGTAGAGAATAATTTGAATAGTCTTTTATAGGGTCTATTTAGCATCTTCTAAGATAGACTTCCCCATTGCAAAAAAAAAAAAAAAAAAAACATAGATTATTGAATCTTTTTTAAAAACCTAGTGGAAAGGCAGCTATGAACTGATAAAGTGTATCTTCTATGAATGATATATCTATGGGAATCTATGTGGTGCATCTATGGATGATATATACTGAGGGGATTCAGTATTTCATAACTTCATATTATACATTTACATTTTGAATTTGTGTAGGTAATGTCTGGGTGAATCCACCCAGCCATGGGTGAATGACTGAATTTTTGTTATATATTTCCCCATCTTTAACTAGTTGCCAAAGATGAATTGTCATTAGCTGTAACACATGCAATGAAAAATTATTGTGAAATTTCCTTTAAAGAAAGTATTAAGAGGAAGAAAATTATGACTCATAGTCACACAAAAATTCCTACAGATATTTGTTAGGGTATATTTTTGGTATCACACTCATAGACCTCTGCACAAATTCATAGTATAGTATTTTACACAACTTAAGTCACAAAAAAAATCTGAGTGCTCTGACAAGCTGACGTAAACCAGTCTCTTGTCTCATAGTACGGAAACCACGATGTTTGGTGAAGAAATAGGAAACTGATATGATCTTAGGACTCTGTGCTTCTGTCTGGACTCATTTGCATTTTATTTCTGCTGTCTACAGTGAGAGTGCAGGCACTTTATCTCTGTGTAGCTAAAGAAGGTGCTGAGGGAAAAAAATGTAGTCAAAAAAAGGCTGCTGCTCCCATTTGTACACTCATGCACTAAACAGAAATAAATGCATAGAGAGAGTGGCTAAATGCACTAAACAGATTTCATTTGCTTCTGAAGTGGGTAAAATAGGGGTTACCCACATCCCACATATTTCAGGCATCAAAGCTGGTTGCTGAATTTTTTACTACAATACACTGTCTTAAACAAATATTTACTTTTGTTTTTATTTTCTCCATTTCTTATCCTTCTGTATCTTCCCTATATTTGCCCCACTTCCCAGCTGCTACGAGGTGAAACCAGGTGGTTGAAGAAAACAATGCCACTCAGCCCTATCCATGGTCACAGACCGAGGGCAACCAGGGTGTAATATTCAGGTGTACTGTTCAGTTAGGTCTTTGATTTTGAGGCAAAACAAGGATGGAATTCAAGTCTCTTAAATGACATAAATGTATGCAATTTACAGAAGAATACTAGATGAGTAAGAAGACTACTAAATATGTGCAAGGGTCACAGAATCAATGGTACATAAAGGTACTTTTAGACTGGAATATTACTGGCCTCTTTCAGAGTATTTTTAATGGTCATTTCAGTCTAAAGCTCTCTTTCCACCAAACTTGATAATGAGAAGTAAATATAAATACTTTATGCTTCTAAAATCAAATTCCTGTTCCACAGTAATTTTTCACATTAATTGATGATTCCTTCTGACATTCCTGTAAAAAATGCTGTCAAACACGATAAATTATTTTGAATTCCAAACTATAACATTGAGGAAAACAGGATGAGTCCTCTATTCTCAAATAACAAAGAAATGCAAAGATAAAAAATTAACAAAATGGTAAGTAAATGAATACATTTAAAAGAAAAAGAGTAAAACTAGCACTTTTTCTTTTAGTACATGGAAAATTATACCACCCTTGGTGATACAGAATTAATTCAAAATGCTGCTATACATCTTCTGCAATGATTTTCCAAGAATGAAAATTTGTTTCTTAATAAATATGGTCATTAATCTGAGTGCCACGTACAACAGAAGGCAGAGGGGGATACGTTAGACATCTGTTTAAAAAGAGTACAATCAGTAGTTTTCCACAGCTGTTTATTTTGGTTCTAAAGGTTTTGAAAATGTGTAGTGCATTTCATCTGAGACACAGAATCAGAGTGTCTATTCAGGAGCCAGGCTCTTTCCCAGCTCCAACATGAACTTGTTACCCCACCCTGGGAAGACGCATCCATTCTCTCCTCTTAAGTGTTAAAAGAGAGTCTTTCAGGGTGTGTTTATATTGTGAAACCTCATTCTGTGTTAGTGATATCCAGGCTAGTCCTGGGTTGCTGGATACAGGTGTACTGAATAATTCAGGGTCATACTGTGATATTAGTTTGAATATCAATTTAGCTTAGTTAAATTTGTCCCTTGATCCCTCATCTTGTGTAAGAAGAACCATATAAATAAACACTATATGTAGTGAGACAGAAATGTTCATTCTTGAAAAATCACCATGGAATATGACATTTTCAGTGACGTTCTAGCCTCAGAAAAAAGGGTGATATCAATTTCCACGTATTAAAAGAAATTGCATACACTACACCGCTGTTGTACCTGATCCTTACAAGAAGTGAAGCTAATTAGCCTTGGCACAGCAACACGTTGACATAGTTACATTGCTTGGGTTAGCTCAGGTATCTCCACAAAACTGCACAGTTCAATGCAGGCTTACACAACAGGAATCAAATTCTCTCTTCCCATACTCCACTGCTTAGATAATGCCAATTCTGAAGTGAAATAATGTCACTAATTAAAGAAGCATTTTTAGCTGAAAGAAAAATTTGGGCTAGCAGATTGCAGTTGAGTGAAGAGGATAAAGAAATTATCAGGACACAGAACTAAGAAATAAAATATGAAAAAGCATGTACCAAAGTCATGCTTATAATTTTAGATTCTTTAGATTGTTTATATAATGTAGATCAATATAATAATTTAAACCAGAAAACTTAGAATTTCAAGTAATATAGTAAATCATACAGCTACCATGAGGGTAAACAGCATTCCAGATGGTTAAGACAAAGGAGCACTTACAATCTTAATTATCACTTCTAATTAAACAAATATTTTTTTTCTTCTGAAACATCATGAGATTTCTCTTTTTTTCACACAGCATTCACATATTTTCTGGAACTTGGTCCTACTATGAAACAGACAATGAGAGAAAATCATACAGAAGTATGACAACTTTTTGCAATAGATCATTTGCATTTATATCACATATATGTGTATATTGTATATTTGTTTTATCTTCACCTATTTTATCTCTACACAACTACTAAATATTGTCACAATGATACTATCCTTGATAAATATTTGTATTATTACTAATATTGTAACTGGATGATGCAGTCTAGACATTTTCTGAATGTGGTCCTTTAAGTTCCAAGTGTACACAGGTTTGTTAATACTAAGACTGAAAAATGAGATTTTATTCGTCTCACCCCAGAGTATTTTTTCCTTGTATTCTATGCAGATTTCAATGGCATGTGGAAAACTGAGACCAGTTACTCATTTCATATTTCCTTTACTTCATGCAAGCAGGGTTTCAGCAAGTCCAACTGGCAGCGTGCTCTCTGGATCCAACCCATAAAATGACTATGCCTAATTTGTCTCAAAAGATTTGTAAAACACCTGTCAAGGTAATCTGAAAAGGCAAACGCTAAAGACTTTTTCCTTTAAAATCTCCTGTGGATGGGCTGGTAGTAACAGCTGGAAATTGCCACAGACAAGTAATCCGATTCGGAGTTTGGGATTTGGCCCCATATGGGACCATCAGTAAAGGATTCTTGGGTAGATAAAGGTCTCAGCAGAGCTCACCTGGCATAAAGCAAAATCAAAGTGGCAGAAGCAGATTCAATGCTGAATGTTCCCCCTCCTACATTATCCCCCCACCCCCCTTGCAAGCAGGGTGTACGGCTAGTGCTGTGTTGGGTTGTGCTGCATGATCCTCTGTGTAGCTGAGGAAAGGTCTTTGTTTAATTGTGTGGCTATATACACTATTAAATCAGCACTGTGGAAAGAGTTGAAAAAGTTGGCTTCTGATTTCTTCTGTGGTTCTGTATTTTTCCCCGCACAGGTAAAATGGAAACAAATCGCAGACTTTCAGTGGTGCATGCCACCAAAATACCTCCCTGTCTTTTATCTCAATCTTCCTCCTTTGAGCTTTATTGTTGTGAGAAATTCGCTCCTGCATTCTTTCTCAGTGATGTGTCGCAGCAATTCTGGTAACATTATACTTGCCTTTATGTTACAACCAAAATACATCAGGCCCTTCAGGCAGCAATCAATTGTTATCAGTTTGTGAAAGCAATCAGAAAACCTGGAATCACAACATTGCAACAATGGGAAGGCTTAAGTGATGCAGGTAATTTTTAACATAACCCAGCTTCCACTTTAGTATCTATCAGGATTTATTAATGGAAAAGGAGATAAATCTAAACCAGTTAAAACATGTTCTTTTAGGAGGCAGCCCAACTGAAATAGACACCTGGGTTGGAGGTGCAATATCTAGTTAATCCTCTACTCTTGCACAGGAGGAGGTCATACTTCTGTCAACAAATTTCTCATGTTCTTACTTCTTCAGGTTAAAGTAATTGACCAAAGTTACTGCCACTCAAGGACTGTTTTAGGAAAATTATTCTGTGTCAGAGCAGAGGGGGAGAAGCTTTTAAGCACTCTTTGTGTGTGTGTGTGTGTGTGGCTGTTTGAAAGGCTGTTATCAGCATGTCAGGGTGTGTTGCTTTGGCGTCGTCTGGCTGTGAAGCGACACAATGCATCCTATGTAAGAGTTGTAAAGCGATCTCGGGCTAAACCAAGCCCCTCTTACCTACCATCAGGGGTGACAGGTAGAGGGAATTTTCAACTAAATCATGACTTTACGCCTGCAACTGAAACTCAGCATAACATCAAAGTCCCAACTCAAGTTACTCTGCTTCCCTTTTATCAAGTATTTTTAAATTGAAAGGTGCTGAAGAATATTTCTAAATTATTTCTTTTGCCCAGGAGCATGACAGAAACCAGAATCATGGATTCCTTGGTGTTAATAAACATTTGGTATGCATTTAAAGTTAAACACCTGCTTAAGTATAACAAATGCGCTTTTCTTCTTTTCTGAGTCAANTTTTGTGTAAGCAAAGTGCAAGGTGCTGTTCTGGCTGTGTCCCCTCTTGCATGGTCTTGTAACTTCTCTCACTTTTTGATCAGATTTTTGCAAAATATCTATATTTTGTAAACTGATCAGACTGTCCTGCTCTCCCAAAAGGGATAGCTGAGAATGTGCACGTCGTTACTTTGGTAAGAGGTTATGAATCCCCTCCCTCTACTGTTTTCCCCCAATTAAATAGCTGGAGGAGGAAAATATTGTGTATCCATATACAAATACAGCATATATATATACATGCATAAAATATCTATAAAATTAGTATATCTTAATCTATGATTAATACAAATTCTGGCCAAAGTGCAGCCCACAGCAAACCTCCAGGATTTTTTGTGAAACATGATTTTGTCAGCTGGATATTTTCTCCTGTAATGCTGATATACTGACACTTTGTGAGGAAGTTGCAGTTACACCTACACCAGTGAATTGAACTAATCAGTAGGATAACATCTGTGCCATTTAAAACGTTGACGTGATCTGTCACAGAGTTTTAGACTACAACACAGTAATACTCTTAGAAAATACCGAGGCATGTCTCAGGATAGACAAGACAGCCTCTTCTGAAGCCATCTTGACCATAAGAGTGCAGTCTGTGACTTGCCATTTGCCGTTTGCCCTCTGGGACAGATAAAAAATAGTCATGATCTATTTCATTTCCCTCTGTACATTTTGTATCTTTTCCACAGAGTACCATTTATTTAAATTCAAAATATGGTGTATTAATTTTCTGGTTAGTCAAGAATTTTGTTTTTTACAAGTTTAGCCCCCCAAAAAAGGGTTTAAGAACTATTTTTAATTTCACTGAAGAGGATTCTCACATTAATTTTATTAAGATATACAGTGCACAAAGAATTGCTAAATCACAGCTCTGACAGTGATCATTTCAAGGCATCTGTGGACACTATTGTGGGTATCACGCATAGCAAATATGTTTTTCGTAATAAAAGCTCTTAGTCTAACCTTCAGGCCCTTTGTTAGATAAAAAGCAGTAAATATAATTGTATCCTGACGTAAACGAAACTTTGGTACTTGAACAAATAATTTGAACTGACAAAAATTCTGCCCTGTTAATTACCTGATTAGCTAGCCTACCATTTCTCCTATACATCTTACTGTTGCTTACAGATAACTTTATTCTCAGAACTTAATATAGACTTATCTGCGAACTATGTAAATAAAACCACAGTTCATTTCACTTAGTAGAGCTATGACATATGTTTATAAATACATACATATATGTATGCACACGAATTTATATATATTTTTCACTTTAAAATTCTAATAGTGAGAATTCTGCCCTTGCACTAGTATGCATTTAGTATATCTCGCAGGTGCTCTACCCTTAAGTTTGTGTCAGTGCATGAAGGTTATTTCAGGCAAATGTAGAGGAAAAAAAAAGAAAAATTTATAGTATTATAGTTTATTATCCAAACAAAACTTACTCAAATTTAAGACCTGTAAAAAGTTAAAGAAATTTAACTTAAAAGTTATTAAAAGTTAAGAGAAGACATTTACCAAATGGATTGAGACAGCTAAGAGATGTGAACCCCTGTGATACTGTATAAATTGAAGCATCAGTGCATTCCTCATCTTAGTCTAGGGGAAATGTAAGAAGGAAAAGAAACCCTCAATTTAGTGTTTGTAATCAGGACTAAATTAGGAAAAGAGAGCTCTAAATTACTTACCGCTGCTTGGGAAAGAAGATCCTGGAGCTACTGTGGAGTCTCTACATATGTCAGCTCCATGCTTAAAGCAGTCAAAAAGGGCAAGATGTTAGAAATCGTTAGGAAAGGAACTGGAAATAAAATAATATCAGCAAGTTGCTGATATCTGTAGTAATAATTTGTAGTACAATTTGCTTCTGTCTTGAATATCATTTGTAGTTCTGATCAGCTCGTCTCTAACAGGGTGTCTGAGAACTAGATAAAAGGTAGAGAGAATCATGACAAGGATGATCAAAGGTGGGCTATGAAAGATGAACATAAAATCATTAAAGATTCAAAAGGGTGAATAAGGAATATTTCCTCACAACTTCTAACAACAAAGGACCAAAGAGGAAACTAAATAAAATATTCAAACACTATGTTTACTACATGCATAATAATATCCTTTTTCATGTCATGGGCTTTTGTGGAACTCACAGACTCTGGATGACAACAGAGAAGCACTAATGCATAAGCAGTTCATTGTGAATACAATCCTTGCTCTCTTATTCAATTCTTATTGAGAATTTCTGGGAGTTGCAAAACTCTGCTTAGGAATTTTCCCTGTCTACTTGTCCTCTGGTTAAATTCTTTAAATGTTTACCAGTGGCCATATCAGACATAGACACTCAAGCAAATGAATCCCTTGCCTAAGTTGGAATAGCTGTTTTTTCATATTATCTTCAACAACACAAAAATAAGCATAATGATTTCTGAAAATGACCACTTCTGAAAGCACCATTATCTTTTTGGTAGATACAATGCATATGATTTTTCTGTATAAACTGTCTTTTGAATTAAAGTAAAAAGCCATGTTTCCTTTTGGATAACCAGCAAACACCTTGTTAGACTGCACATGACATGACATGCCTAAAGAAGTCAATCAGATCTAATATTGAGAGTCTAACACATGATGCCTGCATATAAAAATCAGAAATTCAAATTCAGTTCAACTTTATTTAAAAGAAGATGCAGATAATGTTTCAGAGTGAGCAGTTATTCGAGGAGATTTTGGTGGGATTGTATTTAATTTAATTTAATTTTTTTATTTTATTTCATTTTATTTTATTTTATTTTGATGGGTTCTCTACTAACTACCATAAAATATATAATTGCTTAAATAAATGTGTATCAAGATTGTATCCAAGAAAGCTTAAAACTGGCTATTTCTTTTGGAATTTTTGTGGGAGATTTTCTTCTAAAAAAAAATTGCTCATCAAATGAGTGGTTCATGAAATCTGAAGTTAAAGGAGAGAGCAATGCTAATAATATGCATATGGAATTAATTAAAACAGAAAAGATTATCAGGAAAAACAANCCCCTGTGATACTGTATAAATTGAAGCATCAGTGCATTCCTCATCTTAGTCTAGGGGAAATGTAAGAAGGAAAAGAAACCCTCAATTTAGTGTTTGTAATCAGGACTAAATTAGGAAAAGAGAGCTCTAAATTACTTACCGCTGCTTGGGAAAGAAGATCCTGGAGCTACTGTGGAGTCTCTACATATGTCAGCTCCATGCTTAAAGCAGTCAAAAAGGGCAAGATGTTAGAAATCGTTAGGAAAGGAACTGGAAATAAAATAATATCAGCAAGTTGCTGATATCTGTAGTAATAATTTGTAGTACAATTTGCTTCTGTCTTGAATATCATTTGTAGTTCTGATCAGCTCGTCTCTAACAGGGTGTCTGAGAACTAGATAAAAGGTAGAGAGAATCATGACAAGGATGATCAAAGGTGGGCTATGAAAGATGAACATAAAATCATTAAAGATTCAAAAGGGTGAATAAGGAATATTTCCTCACAACTTCTAACAACAAAGGACCAAAGAGGAAACTAAATAAAATATTCAAACACTATGTTTACTACATGCATAATAATATCCTTTTTCATGTCATGGGCTTTTGTGGAACTCACAGACTCTGGATGACAACAGAGAAGCACTAATGCATAAGCAGTTCATTGTGAATACAATCCTTGCTCTCTTATTCAATTCTTATTGAGAATTTCTGGGAGTTGCAAAACTCTGCTTAGGAATTTTCCCTGTCTACTTGTCCTCTGGTTAAATTCTTTAAATGTTTACCAGTGGCCATATCAGACATAGACACTCAAGCAAATGAATCCCTTGCCTAAGTTGGAATAGCTGTTTTTTCATATTATCTTCAACAACACAAAAATAAGCATAATGATTTCTGAAAATGACCACTTCTGAAAGCACCATTATCTTTTTGGTAGATACAATGCATATGATTTTTCTGTATAAACTGTCTTTTGAATTAAAGTAAAAAGCCATGTTTCCTTTTGGATAACCAGCAAACACCTTGTTAGACTGCACATGACATGACATGCCTAAAGAAGTCAATCAGATCTAATATTGAGAGTCTAACACATGATGCCTGCATATAAAAATCAGAAATTCAAATTCAGTTCAACTTTATTTAAAAGAAGATGCAGATAATGTTTCAGAGTGAGCAGTTATTCGAGGAGATTTTGGTGGGATTGTATTTAATTTAATTTAATTTTTTTATTTTATTTCATTTTATTTTATTTTATTTTGATGGGTTCTCTACTAACTACCATAAAATATATAATTGCTTAAATAAATGTGTATCAAGATTGTATCCAAGAAAGCTTAAAACTGGCTATTTCTTTTGGAATTTTTGTGGGAGATTTTCTTCTAAAAAAAAATTGCTCATCAAATGAGTGGTTCATGAAATCTGAAGTTAAAGGAGAGAGCAATGCTAATAATATGCATATGGAATTAATTAAAACAGAAAAGATTATCAGGAAAAACAAGAACGGAAAAACAGGAACAGAAAAACAAGGAAATCCCTACTTCTCATTTCATGCAACCCTGTCCAGTATTATTGGAAGATGATGACATGGCAATGAAGAGGAAACCTTTAGGTATACAATATTTTAATTATGTCTGTAAAGGAGTTCTCTGTAAAAGACTGTATGTATGTGAGAAGAAATTGTACAATTTGTTTATTGGTAACAAGTTGACGACATTTTCACAAGTGTGGAGAAATATCTCAAGAATTCTGGTGGAAACATACACCAGGGAAATAACAGAATTATCTGCCATTAACTAACCATGAGGTATGGACGGAGACTGTGAAAGTGATATCCTTTTGGCCTCCACTGTGAAATCACAGACCTCAGGTTATATGAATGATATCTTTTATTAAGAATAGATCTAATAAACTGAAATAACTAAGGAGAAGCCTAAAGTCCCGTCAGTATTTGTCTATGCTTTTGAGAAGTTTCTGTTGCCTTTCACCTTAAAAAATCCATTATTTTAACATCACCTGCACTTCATTGCATATAACCATGTCTGGCATTTCCAAATAGCAGCGAATTTTTGTATGGTTCCATTATGAATCCAATTTTCTGCACCTTATATAGCTTAACAGCCATTTTAAACCACATTGGCCAGAAACTTTATAAGTGTATGTTAGACACTAACATCCTGGACCATGGCATGGGTTCCTAGGCTCTGTCATAACATAGATGATAACATCTGGATATATGAACAAGTGTCTTCAGTGTTCATTGGGATCAAGCCTTCTATATCCTTTTTCACATATTGGTGCTTGTGTGTGGGTTGATTTACCCACACCTGCTCTGGCCACTCATCATTTTGCCACACCAACTTTTGAGTATCACTAAGAAAGGATCTGTGTCATGACATTATTCTCACATTCTTATCATCAGGAGGTGCTGCTCAACTTAGTCTTCCAGCTCTTTCTTTCTTACCTTTTAAACAGTCTCTTAGTCTTGATAGAAAATAATTCTTTATTTATTTAAACAAGGGAGTGCTTACTGAAGCAGCATTTTGTTTGAAGATGCAAACTTCTGGCCTGGAATGCTGTCCATAAGCACAAATTTTGCTTTGTCTCCTCCAGCTAATACATACATAAGTTAAAAAAGACTCAATATTATTAATTACTTCTCTTCAAGAAAGTAACATGTAGATCAGGAATAGTGGCAAAAGGCAGAGAGATGATTCTCATATCTGAAATAGATGAATAGTGATGGAAGAGGTAAATCAGTAAAAAAATAGAAACTTAAATAAAATCATTAGATTAACAGCATGAGTAGGCACTGCACATTTAAAGAGTAAAGCTGCATGAAACCTAGTTTATTTGTATTCCAGATGTGTACAAAATGTCCTGTTGATAAATAGAATTTGTTTTCCATAAAAAATTCAAATATCTCTGAAATGTCCTTTCACTCTGTATTAGAATAAAAAATTAACATTCTAAAATAGCCTTTTAAATTTCTTTCTGTTGTTTTGTTTTGCTTTGTTTTGTTTTAAAAGCATTTAAATTATTACAGATTTATTTTTGAGAAAATAAGTTGAGTTTGGAAATTTTTGGTATCTAAACTTTACATTCCAGTGAA
>VZTO01007132.1:0-11489 GCA_013400615.1 Syrrhaptes paradoxus
GACCAAGCTATGAAGATGGAAAAGCTGTGGCAAATCACAAATCCCCAGCAGATCTACAAAATAGAATGGCATATATTACACATTCATGAGTTTTATATCTCATTTCTTCCCAACAAGCTCATTTGCAGCCAATGAAGTCTGCATGTTGAGATGAGAATATGTTTTATGTCACCAACATCACACTTTTTACATGTTTTCTGAATTGAGACTGGTTAAAAAAATATATTTTCCTTATAAAGCAGAGGCTCAGCCAATCCAATCAATGGCTATGTTGTCGTACAATATAAAACTTGGCCAATGACATACATGCTTCCCTTTGTGCTATAAACTATCTTTTACAACATTATTATCTTTCATATTCACTATGTACGCAAGAAAGAAGAATGATGGCAAGAATGAAGAGCAGCCAACATTTTATTTAAAAATGTATAACTGCAGTTAATCCCACTAAGTCAGCACCTAGTTGCTCCCAAAACTACTGATGCCATAAATTGCCAGCCTGCATCTGTACAGAATTGACTGAGAAGAAAATAGCGTAATAAATTGTATGATTGCATTGAGATCACAAACTCTATATTGGTGTTATGTTATTTTCACTAGACTTTATGTCCATCAATGCTTAAAATGTTTTTTAATATTCTTTCTCCAACTCAGAATGTAATTTTTCATTCCCGTAATGCTGCTTGTTTTCCTGTTTCATCATCTAATTTGTACACAGCATATATTTAGACCTCTCAGTTTTACAGTAGTTCCTAATAGTCCACTGCAGCCTATGAGAGCTTAATGGAATATGCTTATC
Source organism: Syrrhaptes paradoxus (assembly GCA_013400615.1). NCBI lineage: Eukaryota > Metazoa > Chordata > Aves > Pterocliformes > Pteroclidae > Syrrhaptes > Syrrhaptes paradoxus. The sequence continues at coordinate 800 of VZTO01007132.1, forward strand.
ACAAAAATGTATTAATATGAAATCTTTTTGTGTAAATAGAAAAGTTTATGGCCTATTTGTAAATTTTCTATTTTGATATACGCAAATACATGTAAATTATTTAAGTACTTCACAGTATTTGCCTATAACAACATTTGTCTCATTCCTAGAGTTGCAATAACTGTTTCTTCCTTCTTCTGCATTACAAGGGGTCAGTATTTAAAAGGATAGAGTGATTATTTATGCAGCTTGCTCTTATAAAGCAGTATGGGGAAAAAAGTATTATGGAAGTACTTCCTAGTACTTAAATCTCTTTATTCAATGTCCAGAATGGAAGGTACGGCTCATAAGACTGAAATCTCTACTAAACTCCCAATGGGACCACCACTGTATTTTTTAAACATTTTTAATCATAATTCATAGCAATTGGTTTTGCCTGAAAAAATTAAGATCTCAGCAATATTTTCATTAAGAGTATTTAACTTCTGAATTAAATTCTTGAGCTTTTCCTCCCTCAAAGAAACAAACAACTGAAATGAAAATATTTATTCAGCTAGAAACAGAAATGTTTTTGTTTGGAAATGAAAGTTTCTGCGATCTGCCTTTGTGTGTTTCTTTGAGTCTTGTTAAACATAACTCCAAAAACTACTACCTGCAGGCATTATAAAGCGTGGAATACAATAAATCATGAGTATAATAGTGGTCTCACAGCTTGAACATGGAAAATTATGTGATCCAGATAATGTAAATAGATTGAAAATAGTACCAGACTCAAGGAAGATCACTGCAGGATAGTATTTATCATTTTAAAGGGCAGAGTTGCATTATTTCTGCTGGAGGCAAGAATCTGAAAGTGATCTGTCAATATCAAAGAACATGTAAGAAAGATTGTTAGTTCTTCCTTCTATCAAAAAGCTGGCTAAAACAATTGCCACTGAACTGGTAACAAATTGTCCTGCAGGGACATGTCACAGTGGGGTTTGGTCTTTAGAACTCTGCTTCAAAAAGTATGTTTTTAATTGCTGATGTGAAAAATTCTGTGGGCAAAATGAAGAAGCCCTTGCTATGTTTTCACACAGAACAACCCACTCTCACCCTTGCAGGAGCATAAATTATAAACCCATATTTAATCTAATCTAATACCAATAAATTAGGATTGTGGTAGTAACCAAATTAAACCAATTCTTTCAGATGCTTTACCAATAAAATCAGTCAAGTTATCATATTCCCATAAACCTATTTTCTTTTCTTTTTTTCCCCGATGGAAAACTCCTCCAAGCATCTCTGTGACTGAGAAGATCTCTCCAGAATTAATGGGACTATTTGCAGTTACTAAACCATTGTAGAACATTATGGAAGTTGTTGCTAATATAGAAAAGGTAAGAGAAATTGGTTGGTTTAAAATAGAGCACTAATACAGGTTTTTATAAGAACTATGTGACATATACATGTAAATATACACATAGATGTGTTAGTCAGCAAGGTTATGAGTTAGAACACTTACATTAAAAAAATATAGAGAAACCAGCAACAAATTTATGTCTGTCATCAAGTCCATTAATATCATAAATACACTGAAGCTGGGATCTGGTTCATAATTTTATTTGAAGATATGATTACTTCAGACTTGAAAGTGTGGTCTACACTTTAGAGTATTTAGAGAAGCTAAGCAGAACAGAAAATGGGAGGTTGATGAAGAAAATTATAACTGGGCACATCTGTCTGTGTGGTTATAATAGGACAATATGTTTCCTTTGAGCATGAAAGGATTCTTCTTGTAAGACAAGAAAAATTGTGTGTTATCCTTAGTAGTAAGAAAGAGAGGTCTTGGTTCTCTTGCTGCAAAATATATGTATCTCAGATAATTTAAACCATTCTTTCAAAGGATGTTAAATTTATCTTATTTATGTGATGTGACAAGTGATGAGTCATTCTAGCATTAATGGAGAGGTGAATCAATCCTACATTTACAAAATTTCTTGCATGGCCATCTCCTTTACAACTAAAGACTACATTTGATGTATTGAATTTAAGTCCATGTACTTCTGTTTAACGTAGCTCTGAGAAAAAGAACCTGGGTTCTGACTGAAATTGAAAGCTGATGACTGATGGAAAAGCCCTCTTCTCTGGCCTGTTGTTTTTCAGCCAATATTATGAAGTATTGACAATATTGTCCTTTCATATGTGGTTACCAGAGGTCTGCCCAATGTCCATTGACTTTTTCTGCATTAATTCTGGCAGTCCTCTAGGATCTGACCTAGCTGTCCAAAAGTTTCTTGCCCTGCAAACACAGCAAAATGTATGCATAAAAATTTTTAAAGTATAAAATAATTATTAAAAAAGAGAGGATTTTTATAAGGCCCAGAAGATGTAACAGACAAAAAATTCAGTTAATGTAGTTAATATTTCTTTGAACAGCTGCAGTGTTCCTCCTAGCATAGTGTGGAAATGATCTAACTGTAAAATTATATTTCTTTTAAAACATGTTGGTGAATGTTTTATATATCTATTTAGATCAATAAAATATAAAAAGACAGATTATTGAAACTACTGGGTGATATATGATAAAATATTCATACATTAATGAAGCGTAATTAACATTAAAAAGTAGTCATAATTTAGATGATAATTAATTCTCGTTTCTCTTACGTTACAAGAGCATATGTGGCATGTCTAGCAGCAAAAGATGTTATATTGGAATGTCCTCCAGAAAAATACACATATACTCAGAAATGTTTTCTAAATACATTGTCCATACTAAGAGCTCAAAAACTTAACATGTTTTGTTGTTATATTTGGAACAATGATAAGTGTATACAGAAAAGGACATAAACTTCAGACTCTAAGGGATCGAAGGAAAACCTGTCTATTCAGTCCCCAGATACTAGTTTGCAGCTGTACCCTGACATTGTACTTTTTAAAGGCTAGTACTATTGCTGCCCTTTGTACTGTCAGTCTTCTGTAGGCATTATGTTTTGCTTTCTGAGACTGGAGTTTGGAAAGATATTTCAAGTATTAGTTGAAATGGAGATCTGTGAATAAAGTAAATAATTTTGAAATGTTTTTGAGGGATGAAAATAAAACAGACATTTAAAGTTGGCCAATGGTGATTACATCTGAGAAACCACAGAGATCTGGAGATTTAGCTAATTTTGGCGAACAGTTCATAGCAGGTAACTTATCTAAAAATTCTTCCTCTTTTTGTTTGCTAATATCCCAATTCCCTAAGATCATTCTTGAACAAAAATGCTAAATTCTTCACTAAATCCACCAAATATTTAAACAATTAAGGTCTTATCCTAAGCCTTCTGTAGTTCATAAAAGGAATTCCTTTATTTCAGTACTTCTTGAATATGCTGTAATTGCCAGCACAACTCTCTATTACTGCATAGCATATTTTAAGTCAGTGAGTCTCTTGCTACACAAACATTTTTTCATACTGAAGGAGAAAGGAGTTCCGAAACAGACTCCACCTAAATAATTTTCTGAGAGATCTGAGCCCTTTTTTTCCCCTCGTGATACTCAGCAGTCACAATTTTAACTAGACCTAAAAGTCATATGGTACAAGTTTATTCCCTGACTGAAGGGGCATAAAAGTCCAAATGTTCATATCTGCAAATTCAAAATTAACATCCGTGGTTGTTCTCTGTAACACACTTAGCGTTTGCTGTGTCTCCCATCCCTACCCCAGGAAAGTAGTTCAGGCACCTCCCACATACCAAGGTCTGTACGGTTGCCTCTGCCGTCTGAAGCTCTGTCTGCGTGGAGGCATCGCCCATCGCAGGGGAAGATGGTGCAGACCCCTTAGCCAGAGCTGCAGCCTTAGCTCTAAGACGAGTGCCTGCCATTCTGATTGGAGGGTCAGGTAGGATGTCTGTGCTTTTCCTGGTCTTTAGTTCTTCTCAGAGGAACCCCGCCTGCTCGCTCTGCTCCTACGGCTGCCTTATGAGGCTTCTGGGCCCAGCAGAACTTCAGCGTCCCACTACACCAGCCGCCTCCTCTGCTGCTGAAGCCTGTTGTGAGTGGCACCCCTGTGCTGCCTGCTCTCTCCCGATACAAATTTAAGGACTGGGAGGGGTCACCGTTGCCCCATCAACTCCCGCACCACGTCAGCCTATTGCGGGAGAGCTGGCAGCGGGATTCGGGTTACGTTGCTGTCTCAGGGTTTTCCTGTCAAAGGAATCTCCCGAAAGACCCCCCTGTGCCTCACGATCAGTCGGTCTGTCAGAGCTGGGTTGGCTCCGAAGCAGCCGAACAACTACATTTCCCTGTTATCTGTTACAGAAAGAGACAATGTGCTAGCAGATCTGAACGCCTCAGCAAAGCTGCAGGAAAATTCTAAAAAATAAACCATTGATCTAATTACCTAATATTTCTAATAATTTCAACAGAACCTGGATCAGATAATTTCTGAAGAAAATTATACATATTACGGCAGCAGTCTGATCCTCCTCCTGCATGGTATTCCACCAAACAGCAGATTATGGTGTAAGATAGGGATCAGAAAGAGCACCAGTTCTTCAGAACAGCCAAGAGCCCAGCCCATGCATCGCAAATTCGACTGTCATTGGACTCAACAAAATACCTGTGTGAAAGCAGACTACAACAAGAAGCCCCAGCTAATGCTACATCTCACAGAGCTGCTGCTTCTTTTAAAGCCTACTGATATAGGTATGCGAGAAAAGACAAACCAAATGCGTAAGAAAAGTACAGGTCGATACTGTCCTTACAATGGATACAAATAAACCTGCAAAAAATAATTTAGAAATTAAATTCCTAAGCTGTGTATAAGAACATAATATTGTCTTTCTTGTTGTTTTTTTTTTTCTGTGACCAACAGATAGAGACAAACAGTGATTTCCAGCAACACAAGAGTTTTCTACAATTTCATGAATTATGATGCTTAAAGACTATGACTGTTCTTTCTACAGCCACAATGGGTGACTGCAAAACATCACTAAATGCCTTCTTCAAACCCATTTCCTTGAAGAAGGAGGAGAAATGTAACTATAACATACAAACGCTCCACTGCCAAAGAGTCTCTTCTGATGTCCTCTGAGATTCTTTTGTGTCAGTGTTGTGTTCAGAGAGGTTCAGCTTTATTTAAGTGCTAAAGTTTTAAAACCCAGGGTCAAGTACAAGCATTACCAGTTCCCTTCTGGCTGGAAGAGATTCTGTTCCCACCACCACCAGCAGCCCCTCACCATGACCATCATACGACAATTCTAACAGTTTGAGATCCAAAATACTTCACTTCTCCAAAGTATAAGGTGAATATCAGTCAGAATCAATTTAGAAAATGTGAGGTTGCTACAGCAAATTGTTTGAATTCTGGGAACTTTATTTTTCCTCATCAGGGTCCTGCTGTGACATATAATAATGTAATACAATATTACCATGAGGTAGTATGCGATATAAAGTTAGCATAATATAATGTTACCATAAAAGTAATATCTGATCTTTTCTATTAAGAAAGAAATAATGAAGTGGAAGTGAGGACAAATGAGAGTACTAGGCAGCATAATCTTCGCTCCTACTACACCTAATCTGTCAGACCTCATTTGCCAATGTCTCTGTAGTCCATCAGAACCATTTAGGGTGCTGTTATGTTATGACATTTATAGACAAATAAGCAGGAGTCTCTGCTGACAAATAACTCAGCCTGCCTCTCTTGCTTTTTGTTCTCTTCCCCCTCTAATTTCCTCCCTTCCTAGACCCCCCACCTGCAACCCTAAAAGTTGATGCCATTAACATCAAGCTGGGCAGTGTGACTATCAAGTTTCCCTCTACACTTAGGCAGTGGGTTTGTGTTCTCTTTTCCTCCAGTGGGGAAGCAATACTTAAAACACATCAGAAACCACTACTGAAGAAGTAAAATTGGACTGGCAGGAAGGTGCAGAAACAGTGTTCACAATCTAAGGTTCATAGAGGTTATGAATAAAATCTCATATGTTTTTTCTCAGTGATTGGTAGGAAAAAATAAAGTTATATAGTTTGTTAGAGCTACACGAGAGTCGAGACCAAATGCATGGCTCAGGGAAATGGCCATATTGACTTTAATACTGAACAGTCAGAACATAAAGAGATCAGTAGTTAGCACAATGAGCAGAAAAGTGTTTCTTCAGTTATTATCAAGACCTGCCCTCTTAAAAGCATCCTTCATCACCAATATTGAGGCAAAGTGCATATGGTGCCATATTCACTGCTGACACCAAGTGCACCAAATCTGTACCCCAGAATGAGAAATAGGCAGAGCCACAGAGTCATGTTTCCTCAGGACTGTATATGGAATTTTATCAAAATATGGGAAATAAGACTACCTCTAAAGGTAGCCTATCTCAATTCCTCTCTCCAAAGAACTTAATTCTGTCTGTCTTCCAGGAATAATATACCTATACCTTTCTTCTCCCTGAATCCAAAGGAAAACAGATTTAAAATCTGCCAAAAGAATCTCTAGGATTTTTATTGTCTGAGAAGACCCCTTAATGGGTATATCTTCAAAAAGTACAGCCAGATCTTTTTGTTAAAGAATGCCACCTACCTCTTTTTTAGAGATTTTTATTCTTTCAAGGATGCACTGTACTTTTCACCTGGCAGAAGCTGTCGCAGGTGGTGAGGAGCAGCCAGTTTTGCACATTTTGCAATGGCAGCAATCATCAACAATAACATGTACAACACCTTCTTCTTGGTACATCAGCAACATTTCCCTAGGAGTTTTCTGACAGCTGATGTCGAAATTTATTAGACTGACATGTATATAGTCACAGAGAAAAAAAAGCCAAAACATTAGTCAAGGTAATCTGCATGATTAGCATAGTTTTTCTGTGCTCACAGATGTGATTAACAGGGAGCCAGAGGACTGACATGTTTTCTCCTAAAGCCTTCTGCAAGAACAGTTTCTGATAAGTTTCCACAGAAATCCATACTAACACCCTGTGCTAAAAATAAATAATGGCATATTTTGGATCCTTCTCCATAAGCAATTCTGTATCTGTCCTTTCTAATGACCACTGTATTTGCATCTTATATCTGAAACTGACTTTAGGATCTGGGAGAATGAAGTCAGGATGACTATTGGGAACACTCAAATTTCACTCAAATAATTTGTGTAATGGCCCACCCTTACAATGCTTCGAGCTGTCCACTGTTTCACCTGATTGGCATTTCTTTTTCTCATGTTCTCCAGTGCTGCTTTCTTATTCATTCTGCACTTAATCAAAACAAAACAAACCCTCTCTATGTGACTAGCAGAGCTATCCTATTTTCTTCAAAGCTCCCAGAATTTAGGGTGACATAAGTATATGCAGCTGCAGGATCTGCATGAGAGTTTGTCAGTCTCTGGATTGGACTGAACACAAATCCTGGAGAGGCATCTGATCAACACCGACGTCAGCCAACAGTTACAGAAGAACAGGGCAGATTCTTTGCCTAAAACAAAGGAAAGAAGCCCCAGATTGCAAACGAAGCACAAATAAGGTGAGTAAACTGTCAGAGAGATGGTTGGATGTATGAGAATTACTTGCCAGTTCTTCACAGGCAGTTTGCAACAGGAAAACTGAAGAAACAGAAAATAAGATGCAAACCAAAATGCACTAGAATAATAAATATGATAGAAACCTGCAGATAGTTCCAGGCTCTTTTCTTCTAAATTTGTTTGGTTTTTCAATTTCTTTCCGTTTCAGTGGTAATTCTTAAATCTGTCCATCAGGCTAGATATTTTATTAGTATTTTACGACAGCTTATCCTTCAAATGTATTCATATTATAGCTTATAGTGTTCTAGGAATTTATCTCATGCATTTATAACATTTTTAGCAGTAACCTTAATAAATGACCATACATCAGCTTTTACTTCCCTACTGCTGCTTGATCTCTGAGTTTTATCATAAAACTGTTATTAAGGTCTACTTGGTTCAGTCACAAGGCAGCATAACTTTTTCTTCACAAGCTATACAAATCATAATTTACTTCTTCATCTAGATCTATTCCATCCAAGGAAATAAAATGAAAAAGAATCCATCACTGTGAATACAAGTAAGCATAAAGCAGTTCTAAAAGTGTTATAACCAGTGTAAAAAATGACGGTGGCAAAAGATATTTTTAACAGCAGGTAACAATATTGATTAGATTAAATTGAACTAACCTGTAAAATGTTGTTGGCATGTAACCGGCTGTCAACACAAGGTCCACCTATATTGCTAAGTGAATTCAGGTTAGCTGGATCCAGCCAGCTGCCGGGAGGCCTATTCAGTGTCAAATACCAGTTACTGAGCTTAAAATACTTTTTTCACAAATCCTATAAAAATGTTCTGAGTCTCTTTGAAAATTACTGTGAGTAATACTAAAATACTAATCCCCTCCCCTCCTGGTGGGATGGGAAGGAGAATTGAAAGAGCAAAACTGAGAAAACTCATGGGTTGAGGTAGAAAAACTTTAATAGGACAGCAAAGAAATAACAACAGCAGCAGCAATAATAATATTAGAATATGCAAAATCAGTGTACAGTGCAATTGTTCATGACATTCCACCAGTCCTGAACAGCAATTGCTGCCTCCTGGCCAGCTCCCCCCAGTTTATATGCTGAGCATGATGTCTTGTGGTGCGGAATATCCCTTTGGCTGGTGAGGAAAACATTCAAAAGTTATGTTCCCTCCCAGCTGCTTGTGTACCTCCTCACTGGTGGAACATGGGAAGCTGAAAAGTCCTTGAATAAGCATTACTTATCAACAACTAAAACACCCGTGTGTTATCAACATTATTTTAATATCAAATCCAAAACACAGCACTATAGCAGCTACTAAGAAGAAAATTAACTCTATCCCAGATGAAACCAGGACAGAGAAAAAGGAGGACTATGAATATGGAGATGGTAGTATAAAGCATAGTGCTCACATTAAAGTTCATGTTAGATTTTTTGTCCTTGTTTATTACAATTTGATGGGTAAATCAGAAGTTCTGTTTTTAAAAATACAGTAAATAAACAACAATAAATCCAAAAGACGTATTAATTTGGGAAACTTTTATGACATGTCTTGGCCTAGTGTTTTTTCTCTCCTGAAAAAGCAGAGAAGCTACAAATTTTAGTGATATCAAGAACAACCTCTTCCTCAGACACATATTTAAGAAGGAGTAAGAATTCATCATGCAAGTGTATACTTTTCTAAGGATAAGGAAGTCCACTTTCTTTTCTTTTATTGGACACACCTGAGAGTCTGGATCCATTCCTGTAAGTGACAGGTGATGCCAATGATCCATATCTTCTCAATTTCCTTGACACTGCTGGCAAATACCATGCTTACTTGCCTGTCCTAACTTTAGGGTCTGCACTAGGTGTTTCTGTGGGGACCTCCAGTGTGTAAAAAGAATCCTACGCCCCTTCTGACCAAATAAAATCTGGCCCCTAGAAATACTAATCACTTCTCTTGAAAGTATGTTAATTGCACACAAAATTATAGTGTTTTCTGTGAATGCATTTTTCCTCACTGTTGAAAGTCCCACTGCTTCTGGAATTTCCACTTCACTATGTTTATCAGCCAAAAAAATCAGCCTATGAGACTGCCTATGTTATTTAATAAAGATTTCTAATGTACCATTGAAGGGAATGAATAGCTGAAAAACATATTAATTACAGTGGCAATAACTTTTTATATAGCTTTTAAAAACTATCTAGATAGCTCCCATGAGCTACAACAACCTTATTGTATTTAAACAGTATTTTTGTTTTAAAAAGTATTTTATTATCAAAGTCATATTTGCAATTTTTAAAACCAGTTATCATGGTTTTCTTAAGATGCTTCAACCACCACAGAAACAACAGGCTGTGAGCTCATTAATTGTTTATCAAAACCCAGCAACTCCACAGTATTTTAGAAAACTCAGAAAAGTATCCCATGGCTCATCCCTGAAGAGGTTAAAAGGTGAAGACAGAGGGAAACTGGCTTTGATTGCACAGGCTTAATTTGCAATTACATAGCATAGGTGTTCCTTTGGAAACTTTTCACAGAGGACTTGTGATGCTCTTTAACCAAATTTCCAAGAGGAAAACATTCAAAAATGATAAACACTGACTGCAGGATATTTGGATTTATTCATTTTACCTCAAAAAAAAGCAAAGAATCTAGACCCTGCATTCTCAAAGGTACTTGAAGCTTTAACACTCCCATGCTGCCTAATCCTTCTTTCACCGATATATGAAAATCTACCTTGCCTTGATTAATATTCTATTAATCCATGACAAAGTACCCATATCACTCACAGACTTACTTTCTCGGCAAGTTCCTAAGATATGCCTCATTAACTGGATTACTTGTTTGATCTGAATGCTGTCTGAATACAGTTCTGTTGACAGTTAGGGTGCCTTGTGCTAGACAGTGCAGTGAATGGTCTTTATTAGTGCCAATCCCTTCATGTAATGTCTTTCTGAACCCTCTCTGATGTGCGGAAGGTGGAACAAGGTCAAACAACTTATGATTAACTGTGAAAGTAGATGTTGATGGCTTCTCTGAGTTATAATAAAATTAGTTTAAATAACCTTTGATTTGCCTTTGAGATAAAAGAAACATGAAAAAGTCTGTGTTGAATTTTGTTTTTTCTTCATGGACTAGAAAAATATTTTCATCTATGCTGACTTTTTTTCTTATAACTTCTGAAGGAATTTAGTTCTGCTTAGAGGTAGCATTCTGGCACCCTGAGACCAGAAACAGCATGGTCAA
>VZTO01007134.1:0-27683 GCA_013400615.1 Syrrhaptes paradoxus
GAAAAGAGGAGGATGATAAAGAAGCAATCAGAAGCTCAGGATCTCCAGCTGCTGTTGCTTCACCTGGCTAACCACACATCTGCCCAGTTTGAAACCAATGTTATTCCCGAGCTCTAGCACGGTCTGTCACTGGGGACAGGAGGCACCCAGCGGTACCCACAGACCCGGGAACCCAGTCAGTTACTGGGAACTGAGCCTCTCGGGCTGCGTGTTTCGTGGTTACGTTCACCTGGACTCAAGCTACTTGTGTTTTGCTCTGTCACACAGATAGGACACAGACATCATGTTTGCAATAAGTCCTTGGGGAAAAAAAATCTAAAGAGACAGTCCTCGGTTCTAAATAGAGATAGTTCTGGCTGGGAAACGTCGGGGCTAGAAGCTGGTGACTGCCGCTCTCTAAAATCTTGGCCATTAAGCTTCAAGGATCTCAATAACCTTCAGAAAATTGAAGTGTTTCCATTAAACACTATTAAGGGTAAATCAAAATTGCTGAGCTTTCTCTAAATAATGGAATATGATCCAATTCAATGGCCCAGGATTAAAGTAAAATGCTCAGCAGAGTGCTCTAAAATGCATGAGATTGTATTTCACTTCTCAAACTAAACCACGTGCAGTTCAAAGCCTGTTTGATTTCACATCTGAGCTAATATTCCCTCTCTTTTTTTCCTCTCCTCTACAGCACACCACTCATTACTTTAAAGCAGTCATCTTTGGAGCATAATCAAAATTTGAAATTTGTGTAAAAAAAATATTTGCTTCCCCCCAGTTATGTTCCATCTCTGGTTCTCTCTTGGGGCTAATGGGCTTATGAAGCGAGGTAGGGTCTCTGTAAACCAGTTTATAAACATTACTCATCACTGAATATGTTCCATTTGTTTTCCAAATAGGGGTAGGAAGGAGGCTCGTACTTTGTTTATAAGACCTTTATTTCCATAGCAGATTAACTAAATTTTTAAAAATATCAATGCCAAGGGTAGAGAGCCAAAAGAATTAAAATAATAAATTGTCTGGTTGGACAGTGGTTATTTAAATCTACTTCTACATAAGTTAAATTTCTGTGAGTGGGCATTTGATACTCTGCTGAAAGCTTTACCATCTTGAAGCATGCCACTGGATAAGAAACGCATTTAAGAAACACATTTCTATTCCTCAGCTGATTTTATTTTCCTGTCATGAACTTTAATCCAGTCTTGTAATTTAGGGCCACGAAGGAAAAGATTTCTGACTCATGATTTTTCATGGCTTGGGGCTGGCAATGGTGACGTTTGGTGACTCTGATAATTGCCGGGATTTCAGGTCTCGACCGAGAAAAACCAGAACACAAGCTCCAGCATCATGCAGTCATTGGTTCCTAATTAGATCTTCTCTTTCAAACACAATTAACTTTCTGCAAAATGGGATAACATAGGGCCAACGAAGAAAACACAACTAACCGCATTTTTGTAGTTAACCTTTATTTACGTTAGCAGCTGGGACCCCTACCCAGCACCAGGCACCCCTGCAGCTCAGACACGCCGTCCGTGCCCGGAGCACCCCAGGTACCCGGTCCTGAGCAGCCACCAGCCGCGTGCACGTTCAAAGTTGCCTGGTTTGCCCCTGCCAGAGACATGGCCACGATTGCAGCTGAACCTATTTGATTGTATTCCTACAAACATTTACAGACCCTGAAACTTAAGCTCTGAACTGGTCTCAGACTAAGCACCTGGCTCCGGAAAATCCAGCCCCACGACTGCTTTCCTATTGTCTACTCACCTGCTTTAGGAAGCTGTGACAATGCCTCATTAAAGCTGGGGACTGTTAAATGGTTTGATAGCAAGCCCAACCTTAATAAATGTTTTGCAACCATGTTACAGACTGAATTGGGTCTAAAATGCTAACAGGACCCAGAGCCCGCTCTGTTTCTCAGAACTGCCGGTCCCTTCACCGTGAACAGAGACCGACTGACACAGAGCTATGCCAACCAACATCTCCCTCGAGTTATTTTCCTGCAGCTCATCCCCTTCCTAATTTGGATAAAAATCTCATTGAAAAGCCAAGTTCTGCATGTTTGGCACTGCCTGAGTTACTGTTTTTACTCACGCTTGCTGCCAACCTTCCCCCAAAACACCGTTGGTGCATTCATGCTGACAAGCAGGCGGGATGAATTCACCCCTGAACAACACACATTTTGATTCTGGCACATCCCAGCTCTCAAAAATCCACCTGAAGACTATGGCAATTATTTTACAGCATGAGAATTCAGTATTGTTTCATTTAATGCACTCAAAATATTTTTCCAGAGAGAACAAACTACCAAGACTCATTCCACACAATATAAAAACACCTTTAAATCACAAACAAGGCCAAGCACAGCCAACTCCTACGAACACTAACTTAATTAGGAGTCAATTCAAAGTTCACATTTCCTTTAAAACAAACACGCAGGGAATGTTGAGTATTCTGTACAATCCCAGTTTTTGTCAGCATCCTTGCAACACTGAATAATTACACCGACCAGAACATCACATGGAGATATTGCCCAGACAAAGTTTGTTTCCAGAGTAGTTATCCATTTTACCTTTTACAATGACCTTTCTCAAAGTAATTTAAAGCCAAGACATTCAAAACACACTCCACATTTAATCACTGCTGTTACAGGAGCAGTGTCCAGCACAGCCCACTCACCAAGCACGCGCCGTGCACGTGCCTCGCTTTCAACGAGAAGCTCCCCACGCGCTCCCGGTGCTTTCTCCCCCTCCCAGGAAGGACACATGCAAACAGAGCGTGCAGGCTGTCCGTCGGGTTATTACAGCTCTGCACACAGAGCAAACAAGCAAAAGATGGAGAGCGTTAAACAAACGTCCCGGTGACGCGCACTGTTGCAATGAGTCCAGGCACCTGTTCTGCCACGGATGCAGTAACTGGCATGAATGGCAGAGAAGGAAGAAAAATCTGTGAACCTCTCCCAAAGCTTCTCTTTCTGATGTTGCCAGAGGCACACGGACTTGCAGAGTGGGCAGCAGCCCCTGCCTGCGCCCCGCTGACGGCACCAGCTCTGTAAAGCGTCCTCGGCTGCCCCGGTGCCGAGGGTGACCCTGCTGAGCAGACAGGGCAGGAGAGCTCATCACGCTCGCATTAAATGCATCCACTGGAAATGAGACAGCTCTTTGAAAATACCAACATGCTGGCTTCAAAAATGAGGCTGAAAGTGTCTGAAGGGGTTTTTTTTTTGGACAAGAGTTTGAACTGGCTTTGTTAGGAAGATATCCTGGTACATTTCTAGCTTCTGTGAAACCTGTACAATTTTTTTTTTTTTAGATGAAAGGGGGAAAAGAGAAGAAATATCAAAAAGTGAGTTAATGAAAGATCTTTACCAGACACATAAAAGAGACCACCTAGAGAAAACCACTCCTGTGAGATCATGACCTGAGCTACGCACCCTCGAAAGCAGAAAGAACAATGTCTGGGTAACCCTGCCTCGGACCCGTCCATGAGTAAGGGACGTTCCGTTATGGTTGATGCACGAAGCTGATTTAAACAGGTTTTTAATTCTTTGCTTACAGCAGATGTCACTGCCAGATCTAAAGATGAGCAAGCAGGCAGAAAAAGGCTTCGCAAAGCTGCAGGTGGTTCTTGGACACACTGCAATGCACTGGCCTGGAAAACCCCGCTTGCTGATGGGTGGTAACAGCAGAGACAGACCAAGAGAAGCTTCCTTCTTCTTCCCCCTTCCCTCAGAGGTACAGAAGCTGGAGATGCCCAGCACCGCGGGGAAACAGGGCCAGCCATGGGAGCTTCAGGGTGGCTGGTGCAGGGCAGGATGCGGGAGGAGTGCAGCAGCGTTCCCCCGGCGCAGAGATGGCACTCGGCTGAGCGAGCACGGCACGGTCCCTGCGTCACGCGATGTCAGCTACCGTTACTACGGCAACGGCACCAGATAACCCAGGCTGAAAACATCCACATCCAGCTTCTAACAGAAATGCCTGCCCACTGAAGATGTTACCAGTATCCTCAGAGCTTGCATCACTCATTACACTCGGACGGACCATGCCATGCCAGTGAGATTCACCCAACAGCCACCTGCAGCCCAAAGAAATTTGGGATTTTTGTCCCAACACGACACACATCAGCCACACCGCACGCAGTCCACGGCTCTGAATCACAGCGATCTTCCACAAATCAGCCAGGAGGAAAGAGCAACGGGAATGTAACTAGGTTACAAACTGGGTTGGGAACAAAAACATCAGCATCGCAAGGGGGAAGATGTCAGCACTGTGTTCCCCCTCTCAGATCTCACAGCAGAGTCACTGTGGTTACAACCGCACTAAGGGTGGGGGGAAAGTGGCACAAGCTACTTAACTGGCACCTGCAGCCATGCAGGACCCAGGAGTTCAGAATCTGCAGTTACGGATGCAGACAGACCCTGGAAATCAACCACCACTCCAGAGGCTCTTGCTAAAGTCAGCCTTGCAGGAGAGTGAAGTGATTCACAAGAATTCTATATTTATAACAAAGATCCACTGAAAGTGACTCATGCACTGAGCCAATCTAATTTTAAATAGAAGGGAAAAACCTCTTGAAGAGGCACATGAAATGTAGCGGGGAAGGAAGAGAGCTGCACAGAGAGGAGAGCCCCAGCCAGGAGCTGTTAGCCAGATCTGCTGGAAACGGCGTCTCCGTTCAGCCAGCTGAAGTGTCAGCAGAACACCGGCTCCACCTGCTTCTGCCTTAGAGCTAATGAAGTCCCACATTGAGAGCAGGTGCAGGCTGGAATCCTTCCCTAGGACAGGTAGGATTGCTGGGCAATAAAAAAAGCAGCTCATGGAGAGCTGTTAGTTCTTCAGACCCTCCGGAATTCAGGAGACAAAACCAAATGGAATCAGAGAGGGAGAAAGGGAGAAACATTGAGAAGATTTTTCCAGTATTGCTAATTTTGGCCAGGCAGATTCTATCAGAAATAGCTGCCGCCCCACTACCCCTTACATCAACACTGCAGCACATCGTACAGAACATAACTTCAAGGACAGAACAGAGGCACAACGCTAGCAGCTCTCCAGATCAAACAGGCAGCCGGCGGCAACGGCAGGGGCTCGGGGTTCCTTCACCTGCTCCCACGTCAGTCACTGCTCCTCCTTCCCCTGTATGGTACAAACATACAGTAGGTAAAAGGGGAATACTTAACGTAACCACAATCTAAGTGGAGGAAACGGCTACAGTCTGTATTAACAGCAATAAAACATCAGCCAGAGAACATTGCCAAATCTGGCACTCCTGCTCTGAATACGTAGGGATGAATAAATTCTCCTAAGCTGTAAGTAAAAGGTAACTCGGACGCAGCAAGCAGGCTAGTGTGAGATTAGCCTTGCACACATCATAACCCCACACAGCAGAGCAAGCTGGAATTTAAATGCTGTGATAGGAAAAGGTTACTCTCCTCTGAGTTCTGCTCTCAGGAACAGACCAGCCAAATCTAACTTCCCCTCTTCTTAACCCCTCCACGGTCACCAACACGTAACTGGGTGTGTTTGGCTGCAAACCTCCATTCAGTGCAATCCAGAAGTGTTCAGACGATGGCTGTTCTCCAGTCACTCTCAGCATCGCTCCCAGTTAAGTCTCCAATCTGAACCATGAAAAGAAAGCAGCCAAGAACTCCCCGGCCAACCCGCACATTTACAGCTGCACACGGCTTTAGTGCTCAGCGGGATCGTGCTGGGATGTTTCCCCACACACCACAGTCTGATGAATGGTGTTCATTTTTTACTGGCCCTAGTAAATCATGGGCTAGATCACAGAACTGCTGGACCAGCATCCACCAGTTCCTTCTCAGGCACTGGATGAAGCGGCCAAGTCTCCGAAGGAGTACTTGCTGTGACCTCCGAGGAGCTGATCCCGGCTGAGAGTCCAGCATCAGACCATCCTTTATCCACACGGGGCGGCTTCGCTCCATCACCACAACACACACACCAGTTTAAACCTGCAGGAACCCGGCAAACCACCACCAAATTTCAGAGTTTATTCAGACTTTGATCTATTCACAGGGCTCTGAAACACCAGCTGCTCTTGCTATACATGATGCTACCTGCAAAAAATTATTTCCTTGCTAATTCTTGGTAATGCAACTTCCAAAATATTGATTATATCAGAAAATACACCAGAGCGGCCACGATGTCCAAGCCTAGCCCTCAACCTCTCCAATGTGCCGTTCACGTAACAGAGCAGCCAGCGCACAGGGGAGGGCAGAGGAGGGTTGTGAACATCTGAAACATGCCCATTAGCCAGTGGCGTGATGCCAGCTGGAAAAGTCACCGAGATTTCCATTGTTCCTCTTCTTTTAAAAAAGGCAACAACTCTTCCAGTGACTTTTTGGGCTAGGCTCTGTCACCTCTACCCGAAGTGAGACACCTTATTCTTCAATTACATTGAGATCACTTTCAGCTAGAAGGTGGCTGCCAGATTTTAACCCAGGACTGGGAAAACTTCATTCTTTGGCAGTTATTCTCTGGGTTCTATCTTCCCTCCAAATACCTATTTTTTTAACATATTAGTGTTTCCTAGTAAACCACCTTGTTATTTTGGCTCCGTACTCATTTTGGATAATGCCACTTTAATAAGAGTTCCCTTCTTATTTGTCATGTACACACAGATGCAGCAAACACAAAGAAAAGGTGACGTGGACCTGGACTCCAGGATTTAAAGCCCCGCATTTACCAGCAAACACCTTTCTACAGGAAAGGTCAGATGATGTAGTGTTAGCTCTTGTGTCATTTACCACATAGGGCGATGATGTGACTGCTGTCTTCGTGTACAAACTTCCGGGTGACAGCTTCCTCCATGATCTGCTTTACCTGAAACAAAGAAAGAGAAGCGATGGTAAGGTCCCAGCGCAGCACTTGGGAGTTTGGGTTTCAACCTCTGCTTGCCCTCTCTCATCACCAACAGACCAACAGCTCACACCAGTTACTCTTTGCAGGGAAGGAGGGACGGAAGCGTTTCAGAAGGGGCAGGAAGGACAAAGCCGAGGCGGCAGTTGCCCTCCATTCACCTGCTTATTGCTCCCCAACGGCTTCCTCAGCCGACAGCAGACAGAACCTCCTTGCCACAGCCAGCTCCCCGGTCAGACACTCGCTCCTTCCCAGCCACCGAGCGCTTGCTTTTCCAGATACAAAGCCAGCATCGTTTTTGGCTTCTCTCAAGTTCACAGGCATGAAATCAGGCACCCAGGACTGCAGACTGGGATCTCAGTCTGGGCTCCCCGGAGAACAGGAACTGGAACTCAATTCCTGATGATGGGGAGGAAGATGGGGAGGAAGAGGAGTCGTTTAGGAGGAATATGAGCTCCGAGGCCATTCCCCAGGCATACCCCAATCATCAGCCTTTATTAGCTCAGTATGCCATTTACACCCCGGTTTGCAGCCCCGGGAACAAAAGATTTAAAGTGTTTAAAAAATTAGAAGAAGGTTTCAGACGCAATAACCAGCCCTCTCTTATCCAGCAGCACCATCTGGTCAGCCCATCGGCAGGCTGTTAACCCAGGACCTCCAGAGCTCAGCAGTTCCCACCAGGCAAGCTACCAGCGTCTGTCCCCAGACACAGAGCAACCTCTGCACATCCTCTGGACAATGAGGGAATGGTCCTAGAGAACCAGGGCACAGACAGTCGATGGGAAGGCTCAGAAGCTGGAATGCAGTGTTCTTCCATCCCACGTCACTCCTCACCGCCACGTAACTCAGGGATGCTCCAGGCAAGGAGCTACATCAAATGTTTCTGATCAAATGGAAAACAAGCCTTTTTTTTTTTTTTTTTTTGGTCTTGCAATTGCGTGCAGCTCTCTTTGCAGGGAATGATGCTGTTGTGTCTCTGTTCTGGGATGCACTTGTCAATGAAGCTTTCTGAGCACAAGCCTACACAGACACCCACTTGCAGATACCAGTGGACCTGACCAACATGCAAATTAATCTCGTTAAAGAACCACCAACAGCCCACCCCCGTGCACTCACCCATCCACCTGCACAGGGTATTTATTAAGCCTACTGAACTGCTGTTTGCTGCAAGGGATGGAGAGACAGGAGGCACCTCTCCCACCCTCTGCGGAGTGCTGGTCCACTCCCGTGAGCGCAGGCAGTCAGGACTGGTCTCACAATTTTACTGAGCTGTCACAGTGCTGGATTCCTGGCCAGGGCTGACCCAGCACATCTCAACATATCTGTAACCTGCAGGGCTAGGAACGACCTTTCAAACCAGCACTTTCCCCAACCGTGCACCACGATGGGACCCTGGAGCAACACCACAGGGACAATGCAGCAGGAGAGGCAAAGAACAGTGCTCATAAAATCCTGGGATAACCAGAACCACAGTTCAAACCCACAGCATTTTTTTCCTCAAAGGAGAAAACCTTATGTCCAGCATCCATGCCTTATTTCGCTTGTGTAATTACCGTTCATCTCTGTTACCGATCGCTCCTGCTGCACCGACTGTTACTCCTGCAAAGCTGGGTGGTGTAAACACAAGCTGTTACGTAAGTACAGTACTTCTGCTCTAGGAGCGGCTGCATTTTAGCTGTAAGACGAGCAAATTGCGTTTCTGAAGTGCTCTGAAATTTTCCAGGGTGAAACTGCTAAGGCGATTGTTATCCTGTTTGTTTCACAGCTAGAAAGAGCGCTGGGTTTAAATCCAGAACGGCAAACCCTCCATTTCAGTAGGTACAAGGAAATGGCCAGAGAAAAGCCTGTTTTATGAGCCTGCTTGTCACAACAGATTTTCCTGCAGAGAGAGATAAATGTTTGAAACGTGAACTTATAAGCAGCCTCAGCGTGAATCCCGGTAGTGTTAAATTTTCAAAGCACATTACACATCCTCCTTTCTATCAGAGCCAACAAAATACATTCTTTACCAGTGGGAGCTGAAAGGCTATCTGAGAAAAAGCAAACAACATTAAATTTTCCCAAAGGCAAAATGCAAAAGCTTTTGCTGAGAGGGAGAGACAAAATAAAAGAAAAAAACCATTTTGCACCAAGTGACTTTGGAGACAATCATTTCATGTTTTGCAAAGACAACCGAATGTTAATAGGCTCGGTGTGAACAACACGCAGAAAGAACACGCTTA
The DNA here is from genome assembly GCA_013400615.1 of Syrrhaptes paradoxus. NCBI lineage: Eukaryota > Metazoa > Chordata > Aves > Pterocliformes > Pteroclidae > Syrrhaptes > Syrrhaptes paradoxus. Next base: position 9,083 of record VZTO01007134.1, read on the forward strand.
CTCTGAACTCCTTCAGATATTGAGGCTCCAGGGAAATAACCCGTGGGAGGAAGAGCCTGGGCTTAAAGGACAAGGGAAGGGAATGACGGCTTTGACCACGGACACGGGCTACTCAAGCTTTCAGAACAAGACCACCAACACACGACACACATGCAGGTATACAGGGCTGAGCGAAAAGTCACACCGAGCAAAAAATGGAAGTTAAAAATTCTTTGGAACAAGTTAATTACTGTCATTGTGGGCTGGCTGGTATACTAGGGGGTTGCTTTTAATTCCTGGTTCCACTGATTGTTTCAAAGAAAAATAAAATCTCAGTGTCTCTGCCTCCTGATAGCACCTGTTTTAATGTGCACAGAACAGACGGGTCCTGCACTACACACCCGTGCAGCGCACAGGCAAGGGGCATTGCCTTAACGTGTGCACAGTCAGCAAAAATCTCTCCTTACTGCTTTAGGATGGAAAGCTCTGGGCAACCCCAAGGAGCCAAGCCAATATGAACCCTCTAAAAGAGCATTTGTCAGGATTTGGAGAAAAAAACCCAACAATTCAAAGACAAACCAAAATGCAGATGACATAGGAGGTACAAGTAACACTCTCAACCATTACTCAAGTCATTTAAAAGCCAGAGTCCAATTAAAAACATTTTAGAGACTTTTAAAACAAATTAGCTTCAGATTTTTTAATTAGATACCACTTGTTCTTGTTGGCTCGAGCTGGCTTGGGTGGTGAAAATCCATTTCACTTTCAATCTCGTACATTAGCACAAGATTGCAATGTTCAGCGTCGGAAAACATTTCTCAAATGTATTTATACATTTAAACATTAACCCAGGAGAGCAAGTGCACGCACTTCTAAACCAAACCTCACACTGCCTTGGCTCAAAGGTCCTAGTTTAAGCTAAAATTCCTAAATGAAGCGGCAGGTTCACGGCTGCATTAAGCTGCAGCATCTAACGTGAGCGAGCGATAGGGCACACCTGCAGCCTGCTGCTGGTGGGGTCACTCCAGGACACGGTCCTACACCGTTGTGTACAGACTGTTCTTTACGTGTCTATCCCTCTGTGCCACTTCCAGTCAACTTACACCAGCTGAAATCTGTGATATTTTCTGGTTTCAGCACTAACAAACATTAGGACACCAGGTTCAGGCTCAGGAACCTCAGCTGTAGCAACAGCTTTTCACTTGAGCTTTAACAAATCCTGCTCTCCAGCTGCTTCTGGTTTCCCCAGCTGTGAACCAGGGGAGGGCACGGAGCAGGAGGATAGTTTGCTTTTTAAAAATACTTTTTATTGCTGTGATGGATAAGCACTGCATCTTCACTTAGCTTCTGTGTAAGAACAGGCACCTACACGCATCTGCTACAGTCAATGCCACAGAAACGCAGAACATGGCACTGGGGTGTGCTGGGGATGGGGGGCCGCCCACCGCGCTGCCGCTTCCACCCGCAGCCTGGTCCCCAAGGTGCTCCCAGACCACGGCACGCAGACCCACCAGCACCTCCTCCCATGGCACCTCGGCAGGGACCCCAGGATGTGTCCTGTCAGAGGGGTCCCAGCACAAACCCTGCTCTGGGTCCCGTCGGAGGGGTCCCGGTACAAACCCTGCTCTGGGTCCCGGCACAAACCCTGCTCTGGGTCCCGTTGGGGGGGGTCCCGGCACAAACCCTGCTCTGGGTCCCGTCGGAGGGGTCCCGGCACAAACCCTGCTCTGGGTCCTGTCGGGGGGGGTCCCGGCACAAACCCTGCCCTGGGTCCCGGCACAAACCCTACTCTGGGTCCCAGGGCCAAGCGCAGGGGATCTCTGTCCTGCCAGGTAACAGCATCGCTCTTTGCAAAGACCAAAGCACCACCAAAGGCAAGGGTGACCAGACGCCACCGTCCCCGCTGAGGCACAGGCCGTTGGGTGGTTTATCCGGATTGCCCCAGCACACCAATGCCACCCAGCTGCCTGTGAGACAACCCAGATGAACTCAGCCGTCCTCGCCCGTGCTCAGCGCAGGTGTCGGCACCACGGGAGCAGCCAGGAGCCAATTCCTTCCCCCCAGGGTACCTTAGGGCTGGCTTTCCCACCACCGACCTTCCTCCTTTCCCCTAAACCCACGCCAAGGACAGTTAAGGAGCCGGTAGGAAGGGAAGCAGAAGCAGGAGCGGGGCCGTGAGCCCGGCCAGCAGCACAGCCCCGGGCAGGGGGCCAGGCCCCAGGGCAGCCGCTGCTCCCCACGGGAAACCCGCTGAACCTCCGCGAGGCTCGGGGGCGGCAGCTCAGCCTCAGCCCCGCGGCCGGGCCGGGCAGCGCCGCCCGGTATTAACTCATTTATTTATTTATTTATTTTCCAGTCACGGGAAGGTCGCGGACACCCCAGCGGCAGCACCCTCAGGGCGGAGCGGCTGCCACCGGACTGACCCCCCGCTTCCCCTCCACCGCCTCCCGAGGGGAACCGGGGTTCAATGCGCTTCACCCCGCGGAAGGTTCAGCCGCCGTTACCGGCCTGAGCCCGCGCAGGGCGGCCCGAGGCCCCGGGGCCCCGATGGGGCTCTGCCGCCCCCCAGGCTGCGCGGAGCCCCCCCGCTCACCTCCTTCTTCACGTTCCACAGCAGCTTCTCCTTCACGGCGTCCGCCGAGCAGCTCATGGCGGCGCGGGAGCGGGGCCGCCCGCCGCCCCCCGCGCTCAGAGCCGCCGGCCCGCGCCGCTGCGGGAGCCCNGGGCAGAGCCTCGGCGCCGCCCGCCCGAGCGCGGGAACGCGGCAGCGCGCGCTGCAGCTCCGCGGCCATCTTCCGCGGCTGCCGCTGACGTCAGGCGGAGGGCGGGGCCGCACCTGCCACCGCCACAGCCCCGCCCACGGGGGGCGTGGCTAAGTGTGAGCGCTCTGGGCGGGAGGGGCGGGGCCGGCGCTGAGGGAACGCGCGGCCCGGAGGGGTCCCGGTGCCGCCGGCTCGCCGCGGGCCTGCCCCGGGGCCCCGATCGCCTTCAGTCCCTCACCCTGGTCCTGGAGGAGCCTCAGGCCGGGGTCCCCGATGGCCAGCACGGCCCTGGGAGCGCGGCGGCGGCACAGCGGCCTCTAGAGAAGGGACAGGGGTGAGGCAGCAGGGCAGGGACACGTTACATCTCCGTTGCTGGGGGTTAGGGCCTCACTTTCCCCTGGAGGAGCGAACAGCTCCCTCGGCTTGTTCAATTCACGTTCTGAGGGGGGGTTTTCCCTTCACAACACCCCCATGGGCACCCTGGAGGCGCTCAAGCTCTCCCGCCCAAGGCAGATTGGAGGCAAGATCCTTCCTGGGGTGCTCAGGGCTCCTCACCTGCAGCTGGAACCCCTCAGTCAGTTGTGGCTGCAGAAGAAAAGACACCCCCGAACACCCAGGCAAAGGGAGAGCTCCTGAGGGAACGGTGTGAAGAGAGGAGGCAGCAGAACAACGCTGTGAGAGCTGGCCGCAGAGGGAAGACGAGGGGGTTCGTTATTGAGAGGCGGCAGATAGAGGAGGCTCAGTCACCTCACCCAGTCACAGGAACCGAAAGTCCTACCGCCACAGGTGAAGGTAGGCTGTCTCTACAAGCTCTCACACAACATAAAGTCAGGGTGGGAGCACTCACCATCCAGGTAAAGCAATTCTCCATGACACAGGGTGAGACAGACCAGCCGGTATGCGCTAGAAACCACAGGGCCCTAAGAGAGGTTTCTCACCTTTCCAAAGGGAAGGATTACCCGACTTCTTTCAAAGACACACAGATAGCCTGTGGAATAGTTTCTGCAGTTGTTGCTCACAACAAACAACTATGGCTTAGCTCAGAAAACAGGGTAACAGCAGCAAAGAGAACAGCTAAACAGGACAGGTAAGATTACATTGGCTACCCCACAATCACACCGACTGCAGAACACAGACAAGCTCTGGATCTAGTGCCCTGCTAGGCTGCCCCATCAGTCAAGAAAGGATAAAGCTTTTCAAAACACAAGTTAGAGTACCTTTGTGGTAACACAAATTGTGTGGAGACTTAATGAAAGATCAAAATGCTCTGTGATTCTTAGTAGCAAATTAACATAAAAAACCCACTGTAGCCAATGAATTGTTCTACAATTACAGGAAAAACCCAGAGAAAATAAAAACCAGTTGTCTGCAGTGTACCTGTAAGTACATCGAGACCTTCTACAAATAGGCTGAACTTGCATGCATGGGTGAAAGGTAGCAACAGCTCCATGTAATACAAAACCCATTTGCCGATACAGTATTTCCGTGGTCCAGGAATCCTAAATACTTGGCGAGGATCACAACTACAATGCAGAACAAAAGTGCACAGACCAACGGGACAAAAGAAAGTTATGATGCTGGAGAAAAGTCACAGAAGACAAAATAAAACACTTTATTAAAAATTAGTGTTCCATTTCCATTTAATGCACTGATAAAAGAGAAAACACTTTAATCAACAGCTAATATGGTTACTGCATTAACTATTTTATCCACAAGGCTGACCCTTAAAAGTTAGACATGAAAATGAAACAAAGCCTGATGCAATAAGAAAGCAGCTTGATCACAGAATGTCAGTTTAAACAAGATCAGCAATCATATTTGCTATCCTCTGGATACAAAGTATTATAGAAATTCAAAGTCCTTTACTATTATTAAACAAATTATGCTTCAACATCCCTCTGAGGTAGGGGAGGGTCTTACCACCATTTTATTCCAGATGAGGAATAATTATGTGCACACAGAAAAACTGACTTGCTGTATGTCACCGAGTTAGTGGCACAGCTGGAAACAGGACTCATGTCCACTCATCTCTTACTAAAACCTCAGCTCTCCTAACAGAATGGATGGTGTGAAAGTTGTCTGTAAAGCTTCAGTGCCAAGGATTGTCAGAGAATATAATCTAATCGTGTAAGGTGGGGACTGCTGGGCCAGTCACACTCAGTTAAGGTATACTTCATCAGTATTTCTGAGAGTGAATTGTGTCTGAAAATTAAAAAACCTTGAGGAAAAAAAAAAATCTAACCAAAACCAAAATAAGCATTGCCTGTTCCAAGCAGGATGCAGCTTTCTAATAACACCACAGTATCGGTCCCTCCAATGCCCTCCTGGTCTCAGTCGGTTATTTTTACTTTAACCAAGGAGTGCAAGAGATAAAAAGTCAGCGGAATGGAACGTTATGGTGGGATAAATGTCTCCTGTTCCAAAAACTAAATGTCAAGGTGCAGGTTAAACATTTAGTTTTGTCTTGGCATTTATCAAGCAGCTGGAGGCCGCTGCCCTGCAGAGCTCTCTCTTTTGACATTATTGCCTCATTAACACCGATACTGCAAAGCTGTTTAACATCAGACATTCACTCCAGGCACCAAGTCTCCTTCTCTGTAGAAAGACTGAGGCTGCTTTGCGATGTTAGGACCCCGTTGCAGAAACATGCAGCCCTTTATTACAGTACTCGTGCAGAGATGTCAGTTAATGGTTTCCGTTCATGCTCTCAGTCTGCTAATACAGTATTTGAATGCGCAGAAGTTCGCTTAAATTTAGGAGTGAAGAGGACAGCAAGGTTTCAAAGAGAGCTCCAGCAGCTAACGAGTGGTGGCTGAAGTAGTCAGAATTCATACATTACAAATGAGGCAAAAAGGCATTTCTTCCTCCTAAAGGCCACTAGGAATTCACAGGCATATCCAGGAACACATCCGTTGGCGATGGTCTAGGTAGGAAGCCATTACAAGTCTCTTAACTTGCAGACAAATGCATATAATAAGGAATTCATATTGTCTTAATAGGAATAATAATTTGTGATATTTAAAGCCAGCAGAGAAGAGTAATAATTCACTATTTGAATCCATTTCATTAACGAATCCTGGGAGTACAGACTCCAACCTCTGGACTAGCACACAGCTCTGACACTCATTCTCTTCCACACACTCCTTCCCATACCTGTGCTCTCCAAAGAAAATAAATGCAAATATGACATTTTTCTGCTTGTAACTTTTTTAAGCACAGTTTTGCAAGGCTACCAGCATCACTTACTTAATCTGTTAACATTCACTATGATAGTAACAAGAAAAAAAAAATCATTTCCCAAAGAACAGAAGTGCCACACATGAATTTTAAATGGCAGTCTTATTTGTTACAAGATGAAAAAAAGTACAAGAGAATAAATNTTGCAAGGCTACCAGCATCATTTACTTAAACTGTTAACATTCACTATGACAGTAACAAGAAAAAAAATATAAATCATTGGCCAAGGAACAGAAGTGCCACACGTGAATTTCAAATGGCAGTCTTATTTGTTACAAGATGAAAAAAAGTACAAGAGAATAAATTGAAGCTATTAAGTACACCACAAAGACCCTATCACTACAGGCTCTGCCGGTAGCTTCAAAGCACCCACTGTAGTGTAATTTAAACAGTATCAGTGGAGGGGAAAGAAATTAAAAAAAATCCACATCACACTCTAGCAGAATTAAACGGAAAAAACCACAAAAGTCTGTCAAAACTAATCTCAGCAGCTGTATTTTCACTGGCACAATAGAGAAACCAGCTGGAAAACAACAACTTACAAAAGCAATATAAAGAGAAAAGAGGTTATTAGAGTTTTAAAGGGGCCTTTCACAAAAAGGCAGGTGCATCACTGTGGCAACGCTACTTCCTGAATGTGAGGAGAATTAAATGAATGCCTGCCACGTGTAGAGGCCTGGCTAGGTAATAAAATCCTGGAAGTTTGCAGCCATTAGTGTTTTCTTACCAAACCTCAATAATTTCATTTTCAAAAGCCTAACTGAGTGGAAATATATTTTTTTTTTGTTCCCTCCACTGTTTCTATTAGTACCAAAACATCTACCATCTAAATTCTGCTTATGACTTCACCGTATTAATTTGGGACTATTTTCTTGTCAGGCTCATGCAGTAATTTGCTTTAAAACTTGTAGGTAGATTTGGCACTGGTCAAATGGTTCAAGACTAACCATCATGGAATCTGAAGTTTCCACGTTCACGTACACTATGGGAACTGAAGAGCAGTTGTGAGCACGCTCTACCACCGTCAGATATCCATAGCTGTCAACGAACAGCCATCAAGTAATAACAACCCCTTATGACAGTGGTAAAATTAGAATCTGCAACCTACAGCTGAAACATACAAGCAAACATTTAAAAATAGGGTAACAACTTCCATACTAAACTTGAAACTGTTTCCAGAGACCTGATTTGCAGAGCAGCCTTGACTCCAGCCTTCTGAAAGGCCCTTTGCAGTTAGCACCCAACCAAGCACACAGAATGAAAGGGATTATTTCAGTTTAAAATTCAGCATAAGCGACCTCTCTCCTGTGTCCAAAGCCTCTTGCAGTTTCACGCTAGAAGAAGATTTTTATGACTATTCTTCTCTTTCCACTTCAGCTTCTATGCTCTAGAAGGGATTCAGAACACAAAACTTGAATTCACCCGTCAATATGTGAACATTATCTAGCATTATAAAATGTTGTTGAGCCTGCATTTCCCCAGCCACTGCAATCTTTCCTCTGCTACTTGAGAAGTTTAACATCAAATAGCACTTTTGGGGCCCAAGAGGATACTAATGTAGAAGTAATTCCCCAGATTGCCATCATTTATATAAACAGAATTATGCTATCACAAGCCTTAACAATGGCAACTCTGCCACAATCCATTCCTGACGTTTTCTTACTTGAAGAAATTTCTTCCTTCATTCTGTTTCTCCATCTCCCAAGTCATTACATATATATGTAAATTTTCAAAGTTTTCTCATTTTTCACAAGGGGAGTTTTTTTGATGACTTGACTCTTAACTCTTCAGAAGAGCTTACCTTAGAATTAATGAGTTTTAAAGACAACTGGGAACACCAACCTTGGCACGTGTACTGGGGGAAAGAGGTGGGAGAAACCCCACTTGTAGTGTGTCTGACTATTGGCTGGCTAACCACTTCTTTTGGGGGTTACCAGATGCAGTGTTTGCAAAGAGTAGTCATGTTCAAGTTCTCTCCACCCCCTCTTCAGAATCTTGATTTAAAACCTGGAAGTTCCATTATACAAAACTCTAAAAGGGCAGGCATCTTGAAAAAGATTTTCCAGATCATGCCATCTCATGGAGGAAAGGCAGTACTTCTCCCAGGAAGTAAGAAATCTGGCAAGTCATTAGACACGAAAGAGCAACCACAAGCTGTCGGAATCAGTGTTCCAAATTCCATTCCTCACGTGGCACGAAAAGGGGGCCAGTCTGCCTTTAAAGCACATGGTGCAAAATCAACATCTCCGTTCTCCAAGCCCCTGGCCGTTAGTGTTGCTTTGCGCACACAAATGCCCATTCGCTTCTCTAGGGATACAAGAAGCCAAAATGAAGATCAATCCACAGAGTCCAACTCATCCCTCCCTACTTCTGGATCTTCCTCAAAGAACATCGATACAAGCCTTGGCACCAAACCTGTTCTCCTCAACTGAGACACTAGTGCCCAAGCTGACGGTCATCATAGGTGCTGTATCTCTTCACGTGGATTCGGCGCACTCGGTCACGGAGTTCAAAACCCTCATCATCCTCACTGTGAGACGCCTGGCTTCGGCTCCTGCTTGTTGCTTCCAGCAGAGAGTTATCAGGAACCCGTGGTGTTTCATACAGTAAGACATTTAGTGTTTCCTCATAAATCCGTGCCTCAGGGAATTCAACCTACAAAAGACAGCACATGTCCTTTTGCTGATCTATACAGGATAACGTGGCTGGCACACATGCCCGTAAGTGAAAAGATACTTGAGCCATAAAAAAGATGTACACTGTACAGAGAATAAAACAATTCTAAATGAGAACGATGAGCAAAGCAGAAAATCAGGATAGGGGAAATCAAGACAAGTTGATTATTGGGAATCTGTGGTCATGCTGAACTTTTTTTTTTAACAGATATTCTATAGTTTTGCCCATAAAAGCACAATGATCATAAAAATATCATGTTTCTAAACAGTGTTTGAGCTCCAGTTTCCATTTCATTACTTTCATCCCCTTCATTTCAGTTATTCAGGTTGGGACAGATCAGTTTCAGTCTTCTCCTTTTTGGCATATACTTTCCAACACTGTGGAGAAATTTGTACTCCCAGACCCAACCATTTAGTCCAACTACATAAAAAGATTACATCAGCGCAAGTGAAACACAGTACAAACAGCAATGAAGCAAATTTATGTAGGTCTAATTAGGAGCAGAATTACATCTTCACTTAATTTAATTAGAAAAGAACTTAAAGGCATTTACATGCTTCAGGGACACGAAGTCCACCACCTTTAAGAGACTAGTGCTAAATGCATGTGCTTTTAGAATTACAATTCTCAATCTCACCTTCTTCAAAGCTGCAACTGTATTTAGTCTTCTCTGAATTCTACCTCCTACCAAGACACCAGCTCATCCTGCAGCTCCCCAGGCAGAGATCCACCCTACTAATTTCGATGTCACTGGCCATCAATTCCAGTCAATAGTCAGCAGAGTTGGTCTCAAAGCTTTCCCAGTAAGTGGTACTGCTTGCCCCCAGCAATTTGGCTGAACTTATAAAAATCTGTATCTTTCTGCAATGTATCATCAACCTGATTTTTTTTTAAACTCTGACACGTGGGTGAAACTCCATTACCTTGGTTTGCTTCTTCTCTGTCGCGTACACTATAGAGGTGCAACAGACTTCAGCAAGTTTCCGACCCTGTCCATAGAAAGACCAGCAGCAGATTTCATCCCCTATCACATCCTTAATGAAAAGAACTCTGCCGTTGAATCGGAGAGAGAGTTTGTCGAACAGTTCTATGTTCTTCAGTAAGTTGTCATCTGAGTTACTGAAACACAGCAACAAAAGAAGGAAGAAGGTTTTAGTGGTTTTTCAACCGGCCATCTCTACAGAATTTATATGCCTACTCCACCACGGTTTTAAGCATTGATCTCACTGCAGAATACAAATAAGTAGTGACTCATTGCCATATGCTGCCAAGAAAAGACGGGGTAATGGCCAATTTCAGATACAAATAAGATGCTCTGGTCCCCACGAGCAAACTCACCAGCCTGTAGCGGTCAAGTTATATAATTAACGACGACAGCACCATTTCCCAAATCATTACATCAACTATCGACAACTATCCTGACTGACGCTCAGGACGACTAAATGACATGCTGTCTGTGGTTCTCTGTAGCTTAGTAACAGCACAAGTCCAGAGAGTCAACACATGTTAGAAGGCCAGCTAAAAGCAAGATGTTCTGCACTTAACAAACACTAGTGATGCCATATACAAGTATCTAGGGTGAATATGTTATTTAGAAAACTAACTTTTATTGACAGCCAACGCAATGTAGAATCTTAATTACTTTTCAAAGCAAGATCTACGTGTTGTAGATAAAAAATATATATGCATCGTAGCATAGCTTTAAAATCAAGTAACGCTATCAGAAAGCTATTCTTAAAATTTTAAATATTTTACTTAAATAACAACATCATGGCCAATCAGGGTCCAATTCAATTAAGTAAAAAAACTCTCAAACCCAAAAGCCTTACTCCTCTGATATTAGCTTGAATGCAGCTGTATCAAAAAGAAGTACTTTGTACCCCTGTGTCTCTTTTATAGGTGGCGGGGAAATTACATGTGAGTATGTGGAAATGAGTGAATATATCAATGCCTAGACACCAAAGCCAACCTTTCTAGCTTTAACAGTAAAACTCCTTACTCTTTGGATGCAGAAGCTCAAGGTTCATTCCTTGCTGCCAAGAATCTACCCAGAGACATGACATCGCACTTTTGTGCGCAGTATCTTAACTTCTGCAGCTGGCTCGGGAAGGCCATAAAATCCTTGTGAATCCAGACACTGCTAGTAAGAACCACCAACCCGGCTCTACATAGAATACTTAGTCTGGAAGTATTTCTGTTCAGATCTAGATCAAAAAAGCACAATGTGCAAACAGAGAAAATCTTCAGCTTGCAAGAAACATTTGACAAAGCAATCTGGGATTCAGCAGTGACAAGTCCCAGGCTCTATCAAGTGGCAGAGCTGGGAAAAGAATGTAGAACTCTTCATTATTAGACCACACTGACAACATAACTGAGAAAGCTCCTTTTGTACTGTCGATTAGGAAGAAGAGATGGAAAAAAAAAATCTTTGCTTGCTAGCAGCCAGTGTGGAATTTTAAATATAGATGCCTCATTTAAACACCATCAAAGCGTGCACATTCATGCGCAAGGAATAATTAGAAGCCTACAGCTAGCTGAGATACCAGCACCTCCTGGTATCTGGGATTCTGTTGCTCTCATGACTCGTACGTTCACATTTCCAGCCCCATGGTGACTAATACGCTATTCCGTGCTTGCTTTAGCATCACTGCTGTAAGCTAAAGGGTAACACCAGGAGGAGCGCAGTACCACTGGCAGATACAGAATGCAGCCTGCAGAAAAACAGGCTGCTCTTCAGCAATCCCGCAGGTAGTAACTCCTGACTACCTGAAATATCATCATTGTTAGCATCTATCTCTCTGACAGGTAGACAATCAGTTTGTCTAGAGAAAAAAGCTTCCAAGATTGCATCTCAGACTAAAAAGGCCAAAAATGAGGATCCTGCACAGCATAAAGGATTACTCACATCGCTTCAATGACTGGTTTGGGAGAATCCAAAGCCATTCTGGTAGCATCATAACAGAGATATCAAGATAGTTACAGAATAAAACTAAATAAATAATGTTATAGAGGAGGAAAGCCAGTAAATTCTTGCCCTGGGCCCTATCCGAGTTGGTCCTGAGCAGAACAGATACTTTCCTTTGTAACCAAATAATTTATTCATTTAGAGGCACAGGAACACCAAGAATGTCTGCAGGGCAGAGTAAAAGAGTGCTGACGGAGGTATACGCAGGCTCAGAAGTACAGCTAAGCTGACGAGCTAGGGATCATGGCTGCATTAGCTTTGCATTTGCAGTGACACTCTGGTTACCAGGTCGTGTTGCATTACCCAGGTTACATCTACTCTCAGCCAATATTAATAGCCTTGTCGTTCTTACCTCTCGTCCCTTGTTCCTGTTCACCTTTCTTACGCAACTGAACTGTACACTAGACTCCACCAGATACAGTTTGTTCTCTCCCCATTTAGATTCACATCAATCAAAAATAACTGCACTCAGATCCATAGAAGAGCACTGTTGTAATTACAAAGAAAAACCCAACCCAACCAACAAAAAAATCCCATAGTCAAAGGGAAACTTTCCCATTACAGTGGGGAAAAAACTGACATACCTGGTGTAGGAGTATTTGTTGTTGCTTCTATTATAAAGCAGCTTAACAACGGGCTATTTGGGAGAAAAAAAAAAAAACAGAAGAGGTAAGTTCTGTGTTTGAATACATTTAGCAAAAATTCAGTTTCTCAGTGGAGAGTAGTGGAAAAGCAGTTACTTTCATTGATGATTCTATCAGTCTCTCCTCTTCTTTTGGAGAAGTGATAATAGGGATGCTACAGACAGGTTCATACAAGTCTTTCTTGTCCTGTTTTAAAGAAAGAAGAGAGAGAGGAAATAAACTCAAGAGAGATAAATGCTCAAGCAAACTGCTGCTGCTGCTGCTGTCTTCTCCAACCCCTCCAGCCATGTTCCCAAATCTTGTGATGCAAAGGAAAAGCTCTGCGTTGCTATAGAAACCACCCAGCGTTACCTTGATCTGCAACCCAGAAATACAACAGAGATTTCTTGTCCCCAGAAGGCAGCAGTAATTGAAATATCGGGATGCAGGTGGATGTCTGCCTTAGCTATAGCAAGGACTCTGAGCTCAAGTCGTATTTGGTTTAAGTGGGTTTATTATTCTATCCTTTAAGTGGGTTTATTATTCTACCCTTTTTTTGAAGGAAAGGATACTAGGAGTTTGCACTAGTTTTGATCAACGCAAAACGCTGCAGTCTGTAGCAATATCAGCCACTGCGAACTCAACATTTGGCAGGAACAGCATGTCACCAAACGGACTTCAGCCCCTTGTGATACAACAGCAACAATCAGGAGCGTGTAGCACAGTTGGTGACTCCAGATTCCTCATGTAGCAAATTAAGGAAAGCTCAATAGCTAATAGGAAAGGCTCAGAACATTTTGTTTTTAGAAGAAAGGTCTTAAATACCAAACCAGAAAGAAAAGCGTCAGGGTGGCTTTGCATTTCTTTCAGCACATAGAAGTATACTGACCCTAGTATGCGAGGTATTTATTAATTACTAAGTTTTGTTCTGCAAGAAACATTCATTTCACCATCTCAACACTCGTAAGTTAGATCTATTTCAATCAGCTGAACTCACAGGGACTAGGAAAGTGAATAAAGCTACTAAGGCCTTACATATTTGCAAAGACAGTAGTAAACTGACACAAAGAAAAGTCCTTAAAGTACTCAGTGCTTACCATATGAGTCATCTTCTCTGTTAAGATTTAAACTTAGAAAAAAATTACCATGTTTTCAAAGGTTCAAACCCATTCTGCCTATAAATATTGTCTAATCAGAAGTGATATAACTTGGGGGAAATTTAGACAAATGCCATGAGCTCTTTTAAAACACATGCTCAAAATAATAATGTTTATTCAATCAGTTTCCTTTAAATTTCTGGCTTTTATTTCATTTTACACAAGAGGAACTCATTCTCTATTTCCTAAATAAAATTTAAAAAACAGAAACAGAAAAGAACCAGTCCCTCTATTTAAATGACAAATTGTGAATGCAGTTCCTACTTTATTCCTCCTCCTGGCATACCTGTGAAGTAGAAAAGTGCCACTGTCCCCACTCTGAGGGGACAGCTGGACAACTGAATGGAAGCACAAAGGGAAATTATTTACCCATCATCATACCGAACACGTCCAAAGTGACAGGAACTCAAACCTACATCTCGCACAGCCTAGATTCATATAATCTAAACAAGGGACAAATATTCTCTAATCTAACTAGTGTCAATCTTTCTGCTCTTACAAAGAAATCGCCCCATTGGTAATGCAACCACCTCACTGACTGCACAAAATGCCTTCAGAGCACAGGCACCCCTGGCCGGGACGGCTGTGCCACGACAGCACATGGGGCTGAAAACATTCCCAGGGAGACCATAAACTAAATTTCATCTCTTATTCAGAGCATGGCAGAATCTCAGGTGTGCATACGGAGCAAGGACAGCTATGGCTTTGATAAACATACTGGACAGGACCTTACAGCCTCCCTGACTGCTGCCTCGTTTTCTTTCCGGGCTGTCTTTCACATCTAAGACTTCACGCCTTCTCTAAGGCCATGAAACACTCTCTCAAGCTGTCTTAAGTAAATTTTATACACAAAACACTCATGAAAACCTTTACAGGCTACTTCTGTTTCTTACCTGCAGGGCTGCTTGGCACATGTCCACTAAGCCCTGAATGAGATAGTATTTGGCTTCTGCCATCAGCTCTTTGATCTCCTGTCTGTGTTTGGGAAGTGCAATCGTGTCATCTCGGAGATAGTTCAAAATTGTTCCAAAGTGCTTCCCACAACGGTCTATAAGGATCCAGCCTGAAAAATAACCATTGCACCATTTCAATCACCTCAACACTAGGAGGCAAGAAAAACCTCCTCAGAGGGGTTAAATCAGCCTAAAGTGTCCTGCAACTGCACGTGGTACTCTTCCCACTTCCTCTGCTGGAAGGCTTTACTGACTTGAAGCAAACTGAGTTTGGTTAGAGGACAGAAACTGACAGTGGAACCAGTCCCTTGGTACCTCCTGGATGTTCTCAATGCTTTCCAGCACCCCAAAAGAAAAGCCTCAAGCTGAAAATACTTGGCTTCCTGTCACACGACACTGAGATTGCTGCAGGAACCTGACTGTGCTGTATTGGTGGGGCAGTCAGTGGGCTGCCTGACCAAGTTATTATCTGTGCTTCGTCTTTTCTACTGCGAGTTCTGACTAAAGGAACAGACCTCTTCAACTGCTACAGGAAGTCATCAGTTCACATCTATTTAACTGACTGCCCAAGCCATTCAAACATTAAAAAAAAATTAAAAAAATACAATTGTAAGGTAGGTTTCTTCTTTTATTTAGAGGCTTATGGTATTCCCAGCAAAATGGGGGTGTGCTGTATTTGTACGGGAATGAATGTATTAACCACTGCTACAGCACAATGCTGGGCAATCAGAAACGCATCACTGAGAATGCCAGGGAAAAAACAGAAGAGAGAATCCACAAGTGTTCACAACAAATAGATTTGGGCTAAGCTCTGCAGCCTAACTAGAAGGATTTGGCAGTTTTCCAACCACATCTTCTCCTGTTGTTTGGAGTTAAAAAGAGCAAAGTGTTCCAAAGATGCTGTAATGGTAGACTGGCCCAGAAAACCCCATATGGGAAAAGTGCTCTATAATTTATTGAACAGGAGCGAAGACCAGGACAGAGACAGACCAGGAGGAAGAGGAGGGGGTGCAGCACAGGAAGTGGTAGCAGACAGACAGTTCTTGCAATTTTAATACATCCCTGAAGCGACATTCACTGGAAAACAGGATGTCTGACTGGCTGGCAAACAATAGCAACGTAGGACAGACCGGCAGAGCGCTTAACACACTGCCAGACCCTTTTCCATAATGGGGAAGGGTGGTGAAAAAGTGTCCGTTTGGGACCTAGGCAGAGAAAGCAGCACAGGACAGGAGGCGAGCCCCCTGCTAGACTCCCCAGCTCCAGCTGCCTGACCATGAACCTCGTCCTCCACCAGGCCGAGGCTCCCACACAGAACTGCTGGGCCGAGTGGATCCAGGAGTACGCAGCACCCAACGACACCCAGCCTGCTCAAGGGGAACCTGGTTTAAATGATGCAAAATCCACAGGGAGATGTTTCAGTTTAAGTAAACACACTGTTGTGCATCAATTTAGACTGATGCAATCTGGGCCTGCGGAGGAGCTTTCGCACACGAGTGTTCACAAACCCCAAGAGGTTAAATACTCCCCAGCCTCTCTCAGCCTCCTCTCCACAGCACCACAACCCTCCTTCCTAAAGCAACATTTTGCCCCGGACTACTAAAGAGAGGAAAATGAAAGCACTGGGAGCCATTGCTGACATTGGTCTTCCTGCTTGTTCTACTCTCTATAATTTATTGTGGATTTTTATAGAGCCTGTATTCAGTGTCCAGCAAGAGGTGACACAGTGCTTGACTGACTGCTACGTACTGTCACAGCATCGCCAGCTACAAGTGGAACATGCTCCTGTGAGCAGGAAAAAAACATTTTCAACATAGCAAGCAATGCTATTCTGAGCTTTAAAGATTAAAACTGAATGTCCCTCCCCACAGACGCATTTCGAATGATGCCACTACATGACACAACACAAATGACAACCCACGAACTGTCTGTTCCCTCTTCATAACAACATTAACAATCTGCATACCAGCTGCAATCGCAGGAAAGAGAACCAGTCCTTCCGCTAGTTAATTTTAGTAACAAAAGAACACATTTTTATAAAGCACAGAGGACTGTTAGCGCCAATGGGAGTTGGCCACCTAATGTTCCAAGCTATTTTTGGAACATATCTTTCCCTACATCCTTAACTGAGTGTAGTCTTAAAATATTCAAAAAACCTCCACCGAAACCCAGGTGTTTTACAAAATTTGCAACAACAAAAGACATTCCCTTACCTTCCTTGTCCGTGAGCACTTCCATTCTGCCGCTGAACATGGCTTTAAGCATCGTGTCGTGCCTGGTCAGTACCTGCACCGTGGTGTAATACAAAGAGCCCCCAACATTGAGGCGCACGTACTTGTTCCCGAGGCTGCCCCCTTTGAAGCTGCAAGCTTTGGGCCTGGGCCCTGCAGCTGGACAGAGGGTGGTGGTTAGACACGTGTCCCCCGACATCTCCTTCTGTAGGTAGATGACAACCCTGCAGAGCGTGGGCTTGGCGGATTCCGCCGTGATTGGTGAAGGGTCACAAGTCACCAGGCGAGGACGGCAAGGCAAGAGCGGTCATAACCACTGGACCCTTGAGACAGAAAAGCGCAGGATCAATACAGAAACCCGGGATTTCCATTTACAACAAAAACATGCAGCCTGCATTAGGGAACAGATCTTTTCAGCAGACTCCTAAGGACACACCTACACACATCCTGACGAACCAAGATTTATCTCTTTTTCAGACAACTTACACAGCGACAGATTGCAGTGAGATACAGCTGCGTTACAGTTAGGGAGGCACCCTGCACTGTTCCAGGGTTGCTGCAGTCCAAGTTTAAATGCTGGCTGGAATTCGGCTCCCTCTCAACATCCCAGAAGAATGCAGCTTTTTGTGCAGAGCCAGAACACAATGGAAGCACTTTCTGCCCTTCCTTCAGCTGGGGTGTGTATCTACACGTGTGGGGTTTGCTGATGGTGGTTTGTTTGGTTTTTTAACTGGAGACATTCACAAACGTCTCTTCGAATGCCTCAACACTGAAATGTGGGACTACAACGTTCTATTTCCTGACAACTCCTTTCATTCAAAACTCTTCTTCCTCCATCCTGGAATGCCAAATAGTCAATGTAGTTTTAATTACAAAAAATAAATTAACACCACACCCCCACCAAGTATGTCCAGTCTTTGGAATATTTGTCTCCATTAAAAAGCCAGCTAGACATTCACTGCTGCTTTCTCTTCACCATCTCGTTATCTTTCCATCAACAATGAGCTCAAAATGGAAAGAAAGAAATAAAAGAATTAAACTTCAACAGGCCATATCTGAAGTTCCTCAACCAGAAATGTATGAACAGAAGTTTCTTACCTATCCTTATAATAAGTATTGTTCTCACAGACATTCTGCTGTTGGTTTTCTATTGTTGTTTTTAAGCTCTTTCAGACTACGAACACCTCCTCCCTTCTCTGTTCTGTGCCTATGACACATGAGCAAACTTTTATAAATAAATATAATAACCCGCTAATTATATTGCTGGTCTTCCTACATCCCTCTTCCTTCTCATCCTACCGCAGCTTTGCACAGAATAAAAGCCCCCAGCCACCTGTCTCTACAGCAAATTGCTTGGCACCTACGGATGGTATCTTAAAACTGCCAGAGATTTGGATAACTACTGAACACAGAACACCACCCAAACCAGAACGCTACAATGCGATTCCTAACTCAATTACTCTAATTAATCAAGCACTACAAATGGTGTCTATTATATAACCAGGAATATAAAAGTTATGCAAATCATCAAGATACAAACCATTTCTAACAGTTTTAGTGGCAGAAGAAGCTCAATTTGTCTATAAATGCTTTAACGGGAGCTCCCGCTAGCTGCCATCATTCTTTACGTTCAGGAACCACCACCAAACACAACAGCAAACGCCAGCCTACAGCTGGGCGAGATGAAGTTTCTTCCGGCTGCACCACTTGAGTCAAGCCGTCCACGAGCAAACTGCAGCCACCAGCAACGGCACGCTGCGAGTGGAGTTGGCCAGAAAAGCGATTCCCTGGTAAGTGAGCAGCAGCAACCAAATACTGTGTATCACCGTGGTGGTGTTAATAATAAGTTAGTTACTCGAACAAAGCAGCTAAGGGTTACAGAGAAATCGCCAGAAATTGTTCAAACAATGGAAGTGACACGGTTCCTCTAACCAGTCACAGGCGTTTGCCATAATCTGTTATGAATAAGTGAATCAAGAAGCACCTACACTTGTCTCACAGCCAGAGCTTTGGTAACA
>VZTO01007137.1:5517-40308 GCA_013400615.1 Syrrhaptes paradoxus
GAGCACTGGAACAGGCTGCCCAGAGAGGTTGTGGAGTCTCCTTCTCTGGAGACATTCAAAGCCCGCCTGGATGCATTCCTGTGTGATCTGATCTAGGTGTTCCTGCTCCAGCAGGGGGATTGGACTAGATGATCTTTTGAGGTCCCTTCCAATCCCTAACATTCTGTGATTCTGTGATTCTGTGTGATTCTGTGAATTCCAAACTGATGTGTAAATGTGTTCAAATAAGTGGCTCATCAACAGAATGAGAATGTGAATTATTTATGTTCAAGGATAACATTTCTTGAAGCCTCCTGAATTACACTTCTTAATGTCTCCCAAAATACACCCTTCCTAAAACATGAAATTATTGTGAACTGTGTCTGAATATGTATCTTTGAAGGTGCATAAAGATCAGCTTGTCTGATCCCATTCTTCATTTACTTAATATGACATTGACAGAACTAGTTACAACCCTCTGCTCCTTCTCCTTGGGAGAGTATTTTACAAGCAGCACAGCAAGGTGGTCTCTTTTCGTTTCCATGGTCTCCTGTGCCAGAGACAAGAGATCAGACAGATGTTTCATTTTAGGTTTTACATGCAAACAGTGACTAAAAATAAGCTGAAAACAACCTTGCAGCTACTAGTTTAACATATTACCTGAAGAGATATGATATCTGGATGTCTATCTGTGCTCCAGTGTGTAATTTCATAGAATTAGAGAATCATAGAATGGTTTGGGTTGGAAGAGATTTTAAAGATCATTTAGTTCCAACCCCCCTGCCATGGGCAGGTACACCTTCCACTAGACAAGTGTCTTGGTGTCACGTGGTCGCAATCCCCCTCCCCTTCACCCCCTCCCCCTCCCCTCTCGGTAAGATGGGGAAGGATAAGAAAAAGTGGAATCTCGTGAGTTGAGATAACGATGGATTTTTAATAATACCACACAAGGAAAGCAAAACAAAAGAGAATATAACAATAAGACAAGGTATAGAATACAATGGAAACACTGATAAAATTAATATCTCACCACTGAGGGCTTCACAAAAAGAGAGGGGGCCTTCTCAGCCAGCTTCCCCTTATATCCCGGGCATGATGTCAGCATGGTATCAAATATCCCTTTGGCTGTGCCCACCTCCCAGCTTCTGTGAGGAATTAACCCTATCCCAGCTGGACCCAGGACAACCAGATTGCTCAAAGCCTCATCCAGCCTGGCCTTGAATAATTCCAGGGATGTGGCATCCAAAACTTCCCTGGGCAACTTTTTCCAGTGCCTTACCACCCCACAGTAAAGAATTTCCTCTTAATATCTAATCTAAATCTACCCTCTTTTAGCTTAAAGCCATTGCCCCTTTTTCTATCACTGCATGGCCTTGTAGTGACAACCCCAATTCTCAGCCTGTGCTCACATGGGAGGTGCTCCAGCTCTCTGACCATCTTCATGGCCATCCTCTGGACTCACTCTAACCGGTCCCTGTCTCTCCTGTGCTGAAGATTCCAGAGCTGGAAGCAGTACACCAGGTGGGGTCTCATGAAAATGAAGTAGAGGGATAGAATCACTCCCCTTGACCTGCTGGTCGCACTTCTTTTGATGCAGCCCAGGACGTGGTTGGCTTTCTGGGCTGTAAGTGCCCATGCCAGCTCGTGTTGAGCTTCTCATTAACCAGCACCTCCAAGTCCTTCTCCTCAGGGCTGCTCTCAATCCATCCTCCGCCCAGACTGTATTTGTGATTGGGATTGCCCCAACCCATGTGCAGGACCTTGAACTTGGCCTTGTTGAACTTAATGAGATTTGCACAGGCCCACCTCTCAAGCCCATCAAGGTCCGTCTGGATGGCATCCCTTCCCTACAGCGTGTCAACCACACCACACAGCTTGGTGTTGTCAGCAGACTTGCTGAGGGTGCACTCAATTCCACTGTCCATGTCTCCAACAAAGGTGTTTTGGTACTATACAGTTGTACAAAATGAAGAGAATGGATTAAGGTCACACTGATGAATGGACACTCAGGTCTCCTGAATTCTAAGTGAGTACTGAAATCACTGAGCTATTGTAAGGCGAGAGAACAGTATCATCCCTACCCTCAGAAACACTGAGAATCTCTTCTTTGAATCTTTGTAGTGTAACTATTCTCTAATACAAAAATCTGTTGAGAGAAAGCCAGACTAAGCTAGGTCTGGAGACGTAGATATAATGGAGAGAGTTCAGTGAAGGGCCAGGAAGATGGGTAACGGATTGGAACATCTGTCATGTGACGAGTTGCTGAGAAAGCTGGGACTGCTCAGCTTGGAGAAGACTGAGAGGGATCTTATGAATGTGTATAAATTCCTAATGAGGGCTATAAAGAAGATAGAGTTTGGATCTTCTCAGTGGTACCCAGTGAGTGGACAAGTAGCAATGGGAAAAAATTGAAATACAAGCAATTCCATTTAAGTATGACAAATACAGACCACCTTGGTGAAGGTGGTCAAACACTGAGACCGATCGCCCAGAGAATCTGTTGAGTCTCCATCTCTAGTTCTTCAGTACCTGACTCAGCATGGTCCTAGGCAACCTGCTCTATCAGACCTTATTCTGAGCAGGAGGGTTTGACTCTGCAGTGTCCAAAGGGACCTCCCAACCTCAGCCATTGTGTGATTCTGTAAGCATTTTACCTCAGATGTTTTTTTCTCCTTTGGCAACAGAAAGTGGTTGTTAATCACTACTCTAATAAAACAGGGATTCTACGGAAAACACAGCTTCACACCATTAATGATTGCATAATAGTGCTCCTTTATGTTTACCTTCCTAGTGATCATGAATTAATTTTTTGAAAAGCAATAAAATTCCTGCAGGAATTATAGTTTAAATGGGAGGTGTGGCTTAGAATATACATCTGAAATTTAAACATTAAACAGTGCTTGTAATTTTTTCCAAGTTAAGAAACATAAATTTAAGAAATTGCAGGGTTAAGGATATGCTTATAAAAAAGACATACACATGATTTATGTTTTATTATGTATTGATATCATTACAAAAATACAAAAAATGCATTATCCTTCAAAATCCATAAATTCTAATCTGTGACTGCAAAGCAGTAGACTGATTATTGTTCTGTGTTGACTGCTGTTATTGTTACACCAGAATAGAGATTTGGGCACCTTGCTTTGACAAATGTTTATGAGTATACAGTATTTGAAAATGATATAGTTGTTTACAAAGACTGCAATTAAATTACTTTCTGATCCCAGCCTTTCCCATCGGAGAGCTTTTCATGCATGGTAAGCACTTTCTTTAAAGCCAGTTTTCTCCCAGTCTCCCATTTCTTATTTAGGCCCCTTCCTCAGTCTTCTCCTCTAATATTCCCAGACTGAGCAGTTGAATGTTTTCCCTGTTCCCACCTGAGTCCCACCATAAGCCTTCATCTATACTAGAGAACTAAAATGTTTAAGGATCTGTGGTGCAACTCTCCATACCATTAACATAGACTATGCCATCATTTTTGGCCTGAATGAAGTAGTGCTCTTCCCAGGCAATGCCTGGAGTTAGCATGGGCTGGAGACCACTCAAAGCCAGCAGTCTGAATAGGGCCATCCTGTCTGGGGGGAAAGGGATTTGAGCTACACAGAAATAAGCTGTGCTGTGTCAGTTAGTTTCAAGACCAGAGAAGCCCACTTTATCTACTGATATAGATGCAGCTTCAGAGTCTTTGTTTCAATCTTTATATCCTTCCTTTCATTGTGTGGTCCATCTTCTCTGCCTTCTAGGTTCAAATTAAAGACCTTCTCCTTCTACAGTACTTAGTAGAAGCACAAGGTCACTCAGAAGAGAAGCAAGTTTCTTTCTCTGAGTTTAGACCCTAGCCCCAACTCAGCTTGCAATAAATCAGATCTGCCCAAATCCTTTTGAACCCCTTCCAACCCCACACTGGAATACCAGTGTGTGCCCACTTGGATAGTATGTGTGTGCTCAGAGCAGGTGGAAACTTCAGAGAGTCAAACCGCAAAACCTTTGCAAGTTTCCTGTAGTCATAACTAAGATACACTTTCTTCTAATATTCACAAATGGAAGAAAAGTTAGTGATTTTTTTCATTCAGAACAGAGGAGATATACTAAACCAAAAGCAATTCTTCAGTTCAGCATTGAGCTCCTGCTCTAAAGTACAGGAGGTTGAAAAAGAAGAACCATAACAATTCTTATCAAGGACATGACACATTTTCATAGTCTTGTTCTCAGAAACAGCTAAAATAAAACTAAAAGTTTCCCAGAAGCTAAACCTGGAGCAGATACCCAACATGAAAAATTTCAGTCTCATGTTCAATCAGGTAAAGTTACAAACACCTGAATATGGGGTGTTACAGTGAGAATTACCAGTGATAATAGGCAGAGCTTAAAATTACAAACTAGTGAACTACCAACAAAAACTGCATGCATGAAATAATTACCCCTGTGAAATTAAACCTGAATAAAAATATGTTCTGAAGAACACAACAGTATAACAGAGTAACAGATTAACAGAATAAACAACCAGAGTCTGGACAGAGTTTTCAAACCTAAACCTAACTTTATCATCTCACCTAACTTTAGATGTCTACAATGTCAGTTGTCCCCTACAAGGCTTTAAGAATAGGGACCAGACAAAAAAGAAAATAAAAATGGGCTTCAGCCTTGCAAGTGCAAGAAACATTCTCTAGGTCACACTGAGCTCAGCTCCATGCCTCATCCACAGCACGGCTAGTTTTAGCCTTGAGAGCAAAAGGTGATTTCTGAGGCATTTCACAGTTCAAATTGCTGCAATATTCTGGCAGACTAATGCATGCATTATGGAGATATTAGTAGGATACAGTATTTATGTATCCACTACTTAAGGTGTCCATGGAAAATTTGGGTCATCTAGGTAAGATGAAGCCTTGCGGATCCAAGAGTTACAATGTTTTCAGTCAGAGGACTGGTGAGGTTGTGATACTTAGGTATGACAAATTTAAGATCCCAGTACTGTACCGTTTCTTCTACAATGGAATCAAAACTGTGGCTTAAATTATTCACTTACCTTTTGAAATCCTTTTGTATGTAAAAAGTCTGGATGGAAATCCTGAAGCAACTATGGAGCCAGCGTGGTGACACAACAGAGGAGGGAGCATTAAGGAAATTAAATATGGCAGGTTTCCTGCTTTGTTTTTTGTTTGTGGTTGGTTGTTTTGTTTCATGTCTATGAACAAACATTTGTCTTTCCAGCCCCCTACATTTTGCTCTTGCTTTCTGGAAAGAGCTGTGCCTGGTTCCCAGACAATGAACCAGTGAGCCGGGGCTGCTCCTGCCAGCGGCACTGCATGCACGGGAACGCTGTGGCAGTGATGCCGGGAAGGAGATGGATGCTCCTGCTCCTTCTCTCAGTTCCAGCACTGCTGCCTCTCCCTGCCTCTTCCTTACAGATTGGCTATGGGTCATTTTCAAGCAGCAGCACAATTCCAGTTTATTCAGAGAGCTGCAAAATAGGGAAGTGGAACCATTTCAGCCTTGGTAATTTACAGGTATTTTTCACTAAGACAGAGGCAGGCCTTTTGCAGAAAAAAAAGGTTTTACTTGTGATTGTAGCTTTTTGCCAGAGACAAACTTTCATCACTTGCACTGGAACCTTTCTCTGTTCCTCAGAGCTTTTTGCACCAAGTGACAGTATCCTGAAAATACCAAATTACAAGTTCAAGATACCCACTCAGTTTCCCTAACAAATGACACCTGGGCACTAAAGAGCTACATTATCTGGGCATCAAAGGGACAGTCTTCTTAGGACAAATCCTAAATAGTTTAATAGCCTTAAGAGTTTTATACTTAAGAGAGAAAATAGTTCAGGAAAGCGTGAATAATATGCCCACAGCCGTGTAAAACCTGAGTTTTCATCTCTGCTCCAGTTCTGGCATGCTGAATGGTGATAAGTGAGTTACAAAGCTACTTTGAACTTTAATTTTCTACAGGTATATAATAATGATCTTTTACTTGATATTACTAAGTATGTAAGTGTGCTTAATCCATTCATAAACTGTTTAGAAAGGCCTGGATGTACATGGCAAAATAAATACAAGTGTCTGTGTACCCTGGTGTCATCCCAGCTCTTATTGGGGTGGGAAGTATTTTTAACTGTTACTAAGAAGCAAGAACTCAAAAACAGGAGAAAAAGCTGGTTTCAGCCCCAAAGAGGACTGAGGGTTGGGAGTAGGAGGAGAAAAATTTTAAGACTGTAAAAATTCATGGGAAGTGAAAAGCATCAACTCCCTGAATCTCACTGCTGGTGGGAGTATTAGAGGTAGCTTTACATCTGCTCAGCTCTAGTATGCAGAGCTAGTCAGAGGGTCCAACAGAGGTTTTCCTACTTGAAAACACAGTTTGTCAAAATTGAAACATAGTACAGTGTCACACTGACAAATTGGTATTGTTTAAAAAAATTACAATGGTGACAGAGGATAAATTCTGTTAAAAGCAAAAAGAAACATATTTTGGTTTTGTTTACAAATATTTTTAAATTTCTTATAGCATTACTTTGGGGAAACTGAACTATCTATGCATGGTAAGACCAGGTTCAAGTTACATCATACACCCCAAAAGACTGCTCAAAATGATGGTTATATTCCACTGCCATGTGTTCTGGATGTACCACAAAGAGTGTGTAAAAACTGCTTTAAAAATGGTTTAGAGACTTAAAAAAAAAAATCCACACACCAATTTTTTTATGTAATTTCCCCTACAGAATAGAGCTTGAGAACACAAATGCATCCTGAGTATGAACTACAGTGAAGACTTTATGTCCATAGACTGAAAAAAAAACATAGAGATTTGTTTATAGAGGCATCTATAGTTGATGTAATATGCCACTGAATTTGGCAAAGCTGCATACAAAAAAAAAGTGATAACATCCTAGGGCCGAATCTTCTCCCTTTCAGGCTCAGCAAAATATAGGCTAGGGATGTCTCTATCTTTAAATGTAGCAAGAAACCTACTTACAATTGTCTTAGGAGGGAGAGGTGTACTGAAACTTAACAGTAAGTTTCAGAAAAAGGGGGTGCTTGGCTAAAAAACTTGTGAGGTTACCAAGATTCGTGAGGAATTCATGCATTGTCAGAGTAAAAAGAAACCCGTTTTCCCCTCAGAAGTCTTCGTCATAATTTTACTTCTTTTCTAGGTAATAAAGCTCATGCAGACTTTTTAAAGGCTAGGAAATTGTTCAGTTTGCTGTAGACTTTCAGCTGAATGGAAGGTGCAACAAAATTATTCTCCTCATACTGTTTCAGTGACTCCACTGGGAGGCCCTCTAACTGCCTGGGAAACTAAACTGCCCATTTACATTTTATCTTCTCTCCCTGCCCCCATGTCCCAGCGTATGATAGCAGGTAACTAGGTAGTTTGTTAGATAAGTTACAGTAACCCAAACCACATTAAGATTAATTCTAAGGCTGCATTAGTAAGGATGTCATTTAAATCAGTGGAACTTCATATAAGATATGCATCTCATCTATGTCATTTAAAATCCAGGGATATTTATCTTGAACTTGTTTTCACCAACTTTCTCTGTCACCTTGCCTAATTATCAAAGAGACGTCTTACCTCTAGAGAGAAAGTAATTTAATACATTTTTCTAGTTACTACAGCAGCTGAGTCGTAATACATGGTTTGTGAAATTACATCCTTTCTTTGGTGATGGGCAATAAGATAGAGGGAGCTGCATGAATTAGCGTATACATAGGAGAAATTCAGAGAAGAGATGGATTTTGGCAGGGTAAAGTCTACCTTTAATCCACAGAAGTATCTCTAGAGTAGAAAAGAGGACTAAAAAACCTACTGGCAAACTAATGGTTTTGACAGAACATTTCTCCTGAAACACACTCCAGTGTGAATTGTCTCTAAAAAAACCCTCAGATAATATATTAAAATGAAGTAGCTTGAAAATACTTCTTGTGCATTTTAACATCCCTAAGCACCAACTTTGTTAAATCATGTTTTAAAAAACAGTAATTTTTTTCAAGAAAAAGATGGCTAATTAGAATAAACGTGTCCAGAAATTACATAACTGCTGTAATATACTGAAAAAAAAAACTTCAAGTGGACTTATTTTTCTTTTTCAGCATTTAATCTTTTACATGAAAGCCTATACTGATTAAGATAGCTATTTTGGCCAAATAAGCATCCAATTTTTAGATTAATTGACTATAAATCTCTTTGTTATCTGAAAATATTTTACAGCTAGAATTCTTTCATTCATTGCTCAGAATGAGGGTTTACTGGGGCAGATTTCTATTTGCATTATCATTTTACCAAGATGAATTCTTTTTAGAATTAGGATTACATGATGGATCCCTTTTTTATCTCAACAGTAAAAATAATAATAATAAAAAGTCTTTTAAAAATAATTAAAAGAGAAAGGAATATACCAAGTAAGATGAGCAGCCTTGTAAAATGTCAGATTAAACAGAAGGCACAACTGCAGAAAGCCCTGCGACTGGAGGGCCTTCTAATGCGGCACATGTTCCTACCAGTCAGTGTTGCCTTTGAAAGGCTGGAACACCCTTGTTTGCTCTTTAGTGGCAGACTAAGCACAGATGGTAATTCAACAGTCTTGTCTGTGCATGTTGGCCCAAAGAATGTGACCTTCACCTGTTTTAAGCAACAGCCTAATGTGTTTGCTCAAGACAGCAACAGGCATTGCTGAGCAATCTTTGGATTCACATGAGAGCCTCTTTTCTTGCCTCTCAGACTTTTCCGACATGGAAGAGCAGGTGTTCATATGTGCTTGTTCTAGCATGAAAGATGGCTTTCTGGAACACTGCTGAAATTTCTATTTTGACAGATTTTTGTGGAAAATGTGAAAATGAGCACATTATGTTTCAGAGAAAGGTTAGTGGAGTGCTATGCCACAAAAGTTTTGTACTTAATATAAGGCAGCAGGCCAAGATCCGAATGTGCATTTAAAAACAGAAATATTTGTCACAAGTTTAAGAGTATTTACTATATAGATGTATGACATTTTCTGCAGACCAAGGTCTTTTGTGAAATAAAAACAAATCTACATAAGGCAAATTTGTCATTTGTATTCCTACCTCTGAAAGAGTTCTGAAAACAGCATATGCCTTTGAGCTAAAACTCAAGGATGTGCTGAACTACTAGAAATTAAGGCAATATCTATAATGTCCTTGAGCTAGCCAGAGGCAGACCAAAACCTGGTACACTCCCAACCATAGCCCCCCACCTCCATGTTGATCTCACTGTTCTTTGCTGTTGAAGTTAGGTCATTCCAAAATCTTAACTGTCTTTTCAAAAGAGTCTAAGAAGTATACTGCTCTCTTTCACCCCTGCAAGTTTTCTGTTGGACACAGCTCTGGGGATATCACATTGAGGGCAGATGGTTAGAGCTCCGAGCAACGGGTGTTGCGGCCCATCTGTACTGCGCTTGTGAACATGCTGCCATACATACAGTAAAGCTGAGACTCCTGTGTGGATCTGCCAGGTATTCTCCTACAACACCTCTGTGTACTTCCTAGAGTATGGCTCACAAACAATTCTGCACTAGAGGCAACTGTTAAAACTGTTCCAGAATATCAGGTATTCTCAAAATGTGCTTTTGGTCTTATTAACAAACAAGAATGCTTGCTTGTTTGTTTAAAAAAAACAAGCAAACAAGAAAAAAACCACCCTAGAAAAATTTACTTTTTGTGAACCTTTCTCTGCAATGGTGAATAAAACTTGGTATGTAACTTGTCCTTTGTTCACAAAACTGGTAAGGTACAATTAATGTGGAAAATATGGATTTTCTGGTAATAATTATAAGATACTACCCCAGAGATTTCACAAAATACTGAGATCTTTATGTCCAAACTTGGCTTTATTTTTTTGAAACCTAAACAAAATATTCATCTTGTATGCAACATTTAAGCAATTAATATTTCTAAAAATAAAATATAGAAATAAAGTCCATTTTGTTTCAAGACTCTTTGTGCAATCGAGTTTTGAGGAGTTAAATGGTCATAGTTCATATCAGTAGAGATTTCTATCTGCTTGTGCCACAAGCTACTTTTTTCCAAAATCAGTTTTATACATAATTTTTCACTGTGACAATATTTCATCAGAGTAGGATAGGATTGTGGAATGTAAATTTTGGGGTGTTATGGCAGTGAGACTGAGGACTGCACTTTGGCAATAAGGAACAACTATACATAATTTAGTAATTTCTAGACATTTTTATTGTCACATTATGTATTTATCTTTCAAGGAAAAGAAATTTCATATCTCTCAGACAATTCAGTTAGCATCATCTGCAATTCAATAGTTAATTTTAGTACCAGTATAATTTTACTTTTTAAAATCACTTCAAAAAATTGTTAAACTCATAAATAGAATTAACTTGAAGTTCAGTCTTAAGAACCCCATAATTTAACAGTTTTTTGCAATCCTTCCAACTCTTTTTACAATATTTTTTCCTGAAGAACAGGATGTAAATTCTATGATTTTAAAGAACTAAGAACAGGAGGATCTGGAGGTAGAATATTAAATAATTTCTTGATACAAAATTTCTGAATAATATCCTCACACTCTAGTGAATGTCTCAGTACATAATACTCCTAAAAACAAGATAATTTTTTTAATCAAGTTTTAACACTGGAAACTTACAAATTCACTAAAAGTCAATATGTTTTTCCAGATATGATATCTGAACTGGGTAATGTGTTTTTTCTGAATTCGAACACTGAACCCATGTGGCCAGACCCAGTGAAAAGCACTCAAAAAAATCCCTGACCACTTTTTCTGCTTTCCTTGGGAAGTATTTTGAAAAGAAAAAAAGGTACATTTGTAAGGAAACAATTCATTTCCACAGATAACTTACATTTCAATAAAAAGTGTAAGAAAATTAAAACTGTCGGACCATAAATTTTAAGATCACATCATTAAGTAAATAATTTATTTTAAATGAAATACAAGTAGTAGTCACTGAAAGTGTCTGCATCTTCCCTATCTTAATGACACTCAGGGACTTAAAAATTAATCAAGCAACTTCACCTAATAAATATTATCACTTGCAACAATCAGAACATATGCTTAGATTTTTTTTAATATATAAAGACAAAAATAAAATGCCTATGGGGGCATATGTGAAATTTTGCCTTTTAAGCATTAGCCAAACTAGTGGGTAGCATTAGCACATCAGAGATTTTGTGAACTGGAACTAATGTTTGAGTTGACAAAGCTTTTATGAATTGTTTTCCTGCTAATTTAAATTCTGTGTTCCATTCCACTACATGGAGTTTAATTTACTTATTCATTACTTTAAAAAGAAAACTGTATTATATTTTATGTGAAAAATGTGAAAAACAACACCTTGCTCTAGCAAATGATTTTTGCAAGTGATGCCTATGCATTACCAACCTGTGTATCAGGGATGTTCTTAGCTAATACAAACTGTCATAGCCAATCAAGTCAGTGTTGCCAGAATATATATTTCACCCGAGGACATGAATTTGGCAGAGGTTTCTGCTATGAAGCTATTAGTAAATAATGTCACAGTGGATATAATGATTAGTTATTAGAGTTTTAACAAAGACGGCTATTTCTCTAACTACTGAACAAAGGTCACTGAAAAAAAAAAAACAGCACTGACCAGAACTACCTCAATTGTACTGTCTCTTTTTGTTTGATTTTTTTTCATGAGTAGAAATAATATCTGGTCAAAACCAAGTTGATAGGAAACTGTGTATTGACGTCACCAGCCTCAGAGCCCGCCAGGCCTGACAAAGCAAGATGCTTTGAAACGTTCCCTCTTCTGATCCTCTCCTGCTATTCTTTTCACTTCTGCACTGCTCCTCAACCTCTGTGTTTATACTACAGGAGATATCCAAGACAAGCAATAGACTGTGGCTAACCTACTAGATGTATTGGCTGTCCCCAGCCAGCAGCTTTCCCTAAGCTAGGGCAGACACCTAAGGAGGTATCTCTGTGACAGACATGTCCAGAAACTGCCACCCAGCACCTGCAGACCTGCCCAGCAAGCTTGCCAGTCTGGTCCTCCACTAAGCCTGCCACTGTCCGTGATGCTGCTGAGTCTCATGGTAGAGCAATATCAGGAGGGTCAGAATGGGACCTGTGTATGGTGAGGTGAAGCCATTTGTCATTGCCAGAGGAATTCCCACAGCTTCCGCAGATCTGTCAGGTTGTCCTGGCACTCAGACAGCAAGACATGTAACCATCTGCAACGTGATGATCTCTCCTTGTGCAGGATATCATGACCCTAATGTAGCAGGATCTGTAACCTGCAGTTACAAAGCAAGAAAGAAGGCTCCAGGGCTAAGCTATGCCTGGCAGTTTGCTATTGGCTGGGGCTTTATATTCATTCAATAAACTATTCCTAGGTGTATTCTTGCACTGTAACCCTTTCTTAAGATTTATGATAGCGCACAGGACCCTGTAGATGGAATTTTCAGTGTTCGGAATTATGAAACCTAGAAAACATAGGGGACTGAAGGAAGACTAGGGGAAATGGGGGCTCATTGCTCAATGAGATGGGGGCCTGGTTACACAGGGCATGAAAAAGATGAAAATACCAAATGCCTTCTCTGCCTTGGTCTTCAGTATCAAGACTGACCTTCAGGAATCCTAGGTTCCAGGGACCAGGGGCAAAGGCTGGAGCATGTATCCTTGGTGGATGAGGATCTAGTCAAAGATTACTTCAACAAACTGGGCAAACATAAGTCCATGGGCACTCATGAGGTGGATCCACAAGTACTGAGGCAGCCAGCTGGTGATTGTGAGGCCACTCTTGATAACCTTTAATTGATCATGGTGGGTGGGAGAAGTACTTGAAGACCGGAATAAAGAAAATGTCACCCCCATCTTCAAGAAAGGAAGAAGTAGGACGCAGGAAACTATAGACTGGCCAGTCTCACCTTGGTACCTGTGAAAGTAATCCTGAAAAATGTTACCAGGCACATTAAAATAAGAAAATCATCAGAAGCCGTCAGCATGGCTTCATCAAGTCGTAGATGAGTGATCAGGCAGTGAGGTGGACTGAAAAGCAACTGAATGGTTGGCCCCAGAGGGTGGTGAACAGTGGTGCAAAGTCTAGTTGGAGGCCAGTGACTAGTGGTGTACTCCAGAGATCAATACTGGATCTGGCCCTGTACTAATGATCCTTCATTAATGATCTGGATGATGGGGCAGAGCATACTCTCAGCAAGTTTGCAGACAACACTAAATTATACATTAGAGGGTTATGCTGCCATCTGGAAAGACCTTGACAGAGGAGAAACGGGCAGCCAGGAACCTCATGAAGTTCAATGAGGGGAAGTGCAAAGTCCTGCACCTGAATAAGAACCGCTCCATGCACTGATAGGTGTCAGAGTCCACCCAGCAGGAAAGCAGCTCAGCAGAAAAGAACCTGGGGGATCCTAATGGACACCAGGTTGAACATGAGCCAGCAATGTTCCTTTGCAGCAAAGGCAGCACACAGTATCCTTAGCTGTATTGGACAAAGTATTGCCAGCAGGCCAAGGAATGGGATCCTTCCCCTTTGTTCAGTGCTGTGAGGCCATCCCCGGAGTACTATGTTCAGTTCCGGGCTCTCCAGTACAAGAAAAACGTGGACATACTGGAGAGAGTTCAACAAAGGTTCACAAGGATGTTTCAGGGACTAGAGCACCTCACCTATGAGTAAAGGCTGGGACAACTGGGACTGTTCAGCCTGGAGAAGAGAATACTCAGATGGATCTTATCAATATACACAAAAAACTGAAGGGCAGGTGCAAAGATGCATCCAGGCTCTTCTCAGTGGTGCCCAGTGACAGGACCCAATGTAGCAGGCATAGACTGAACAACAGTAAACACTTTTTTTACTGTGAGGGTGACAGGGCACTGGCACAGGTTGCCAAGAGAGGTTGTGGATTTTCCCACCTTGGAGATATTTAAATGCCATCTGGACATGGTCCAGGGTAACAGGCTTTAGGTGACCCTACTTGAGCAAGGGGGGTGGACAAGATGATCTCCAGAAGTTCCTTGCAACCTCAACTGTTCTGTTATCCTGATTCTGTAAAAGACATTATCTCCTCTTAACATTCAGACCTCTCTCTAATTCCTGAAGAGCTGCAAATAGAAAAAAATAAATACACTTAAATCACGCAGGAAATGAAAAGAAAATCCAGGTAGGTAATGTTGACAGATTTCTACTTAACACACACAAACTGAAAGTGCAGTAAGTTTTAATTACTCCAATTCAGGAAAACAGAAATAGTTACGTATGTTGCCCTGAGACAGGGAGTTTTAAAGTTAACAAGGGCTCAGAGAATAACTCTATTCAGAATAGCTGTTCGGACAATATACGATTAGTGTTTGCGGTGCTTACGAAGACAGGATGAGAGGATCAAAGCTGTGATGATAATGGGAGGAACTGTTAACCCAAATGAGAGGAGAGAATACAACACCTGCAAGGCCGCGGAGATAGGGAGGGCTGCTTGAGTCTCCAAACAAGCTGGGAACCATCCTGGTTCTTTGGACTGAGGCCAATAGACCAGGAGGTGAGAAGTTCAACTCCGATGAAGACTCATTTATTTCATCCTGTCGACCACTGGACGACCACCAGGGAGCACTACGCAGGCGCAAAAGGACTATTTAGCTAATTATAATACGAAGCGGGGCTAGGCAGGGCTAGATAATTAATATGAATGAATGGATTACGAAACTTAATGCATATGCAACATTTTGGGGAATAAACAGAGGGATAGGTTTTGCAAAAAGACGCGCATGTCTTTGGTGGAGCAATCCCCCATGCTCCTCAGAGCTGAATAAACTACATACCTACTTTACAACTTTCACGAGCTGTGGAGTCTTTCCGCTTCAGCCCTCCCAGCTAAGTACAGCTTGGGAAAGAAAATATTAAAAGACTGCATTGGGTCTGGCTGAGATGGAGTTAATTTCCCCATAGCAGACCTCATAGTGCTGTGTGTTGCATTGGTAGCTAGAAAGGTGTTGATAACACCAGTGTCTTGGCTACTGCTTAGCAGTGCTCACACAGCATCAAGGCTGTCTCCCCAACACCCCTCCCCCCCCAGTAGGCTCAGGGCCCCAGGGGTGGGCAGGATCTTGAGAGGGGACAGAGTGAGGACAGCTGACGCAAACTGACCAAAGAGATATTCCATACCATATGACGTCAGCTCAGCAATAAAAGGTAAGGAAAGGGAGGAGGAAGGGGGCATTCATGATGACATTTGTCTCCTAGAGCAACCACTATGTGTATTGAAGGCCTGCTTCCTGGGAAGTGTCCAGACGTCACTTGATGATGGGAAGTAGAGAATAAAATCTTTGATTTTCTTTTGCTGCTGTGCATGGCCTTGGCTTTTGCTTTAATTAAGTTGCTTTTAGCTTCACCCATGAGTTTTTTTCTTCTTATTTTCTTCCCCATATTCTGCTGAAGAGGGGAGTGATAGAGCAGCCTGGTGGACACCTGGCATCCTGACAAGGTTAACCCACCACAAAGACTTAAAAAAAATCCAAATCAATCAAATGAGGAGACATATGAGAGTAGAAAAATAATCAATGAGAAAAATATTATAAATTAAATTTCTGAAATTACTGAATATTTTAAAAGGAAAATTCAATTCAAAGTTACTGGATTAGAGCAGTTACATCCTGACTTTGCTGAAATAAGTGGACACTGGATATTTTCCAAGATCTTTCCCTGAAAACTCTGATCCCTCCATTTCCAGCTTCTCTCTTGACAGTACTGGTCTCTCTGTAGCTTTGATCCTCAACTATATAATTGTTCTGCAAAATTTAATCTTGTATATCTAGATTGGGTCTCAATCTTTCTCTTTTTCTTTACAGAAAGTAAATTATAAAGATTTATTGGTGTGCTTGTTTTGTTGTATCTGAATACATATCTTCAACTGTAGCATAAGAACACACATGATTTTATTGTTGCTATGTGTTGCTAGAGAAACATATAAGCTGGATCTACAGTAATAAACTAAAGAGTATAAAGAGATATTCCCAGGCCCTGAAGCAACCAGTTTATAAAGCTGAATTGTTAGAACTGGTCCTGTGGTGATTTGGCTCAAGTCAGCTAGCACTGCTCCAAACACCAACAGTATTCAGGGGTTAGCATGGGCTGAATACTGTTCTCATTCGGCAGTTACAAGGATGAGCTGTTTTGAAAGTAAAAGCATTTAGTAGGATACAGAATGGTCCCAAGATACATTCAGCTCATTCTTACAGATGGATACTAATGTCTATAATCTTTCTATCATCTGTAGTCTGAAAGTCTGTCTTTCTATCAACACTCAAGTAATTTCTCAATTACTTTTCTCTTTTTTTTTTTGTCACAGAAAAAACTGAAGCAGGCAAATCTCATGACAGCAAAAATTATTACATTCAGGCTCACACAGATCAGCACAAGTGTCTCATGAAACCTTAATTTACCCCTCTTTAAACAAACCAGAGGCTTTCTGCATGACTATCTCAAATGATAATTTTTTAGCTTCAATATCAATAACCTAAGTAAAACAGCATGTCCAGAATTTAGTTTAAACATTAAGACACCTGAATTTTATGCTTACATACTGGCATCTAAACTTCCAACATGATGTAGATCTTCCCAGTGCAATGACAGCCTACACACCTTGCTCAATGTAGGTCTGAAAATCTCCTTAAAGATTCCTTCATTAGGTGCTATAATCTACAAACTGAATCTTATTTCCTCCTATATCACTACAAAACCAAACTAATTCTACAAATAATTTAGGGTTTTTTATTTGATACTATGCAGAAATACCAATTTTTGTTTAGTGAAGAACATAACTCAATTAGTCCGTCTGAGCAGCCACTAAAAAGTGCATCTATGGATGAAAGCTCAAACATAAACAGCTAAAAATAAAGGTCTTTATTTTAATATGGCAATCAGTAACAATTTTGCCATCTTCCCATTTCAAACTCTAGTTACTTTAGTGTTTTGTTTTGGCTTTGTTTTCTGTTCAAAGATGTTCTGCCAGCATTTTGGAGCATCTCAGTTGATCTTCCTGATATAGATCAAGCGTGACAGAAAAGCAAGTGATTTTTGGTCTCATCATTAAAATATTGCCCTCCTTCTTCTTGTTACTCTACAGTATTTATCCATGAGATAGACATGGCTTTAAACACATGCCTTAGGAAAACAGTGAATATTAGTAGCTCATTGGTTCCACTATGTCTTTAGAGACATCTGAAGTGTCTTTACCAATAATTCATGTGATATTGTGCTTTTTATTACCGCACCTGACTGCATTAAAGAATTAAATATCAACCAGCACTGGAACTTAACCCAGTGCAGCTTGAAACATCAACCAAAACAACAGCAAGGACTGTGGCTTGGACTGTACATATATAATGACAAAAAAATACCCATTTTTCTTTGGCAAGATGCTTTCAAATTCTGGCAAAATACTAAATAAATCGTGTCTGCTAAGAAGGCGCAACGAATAATGAAATGGCTGTAAAAGCATCCATCCAAATAGCTCATTTTCTGCAATAAATTTCATACGGGTTTATTAAAGAAAGACATTCTATAATGCTGACACAAAAAATAAATGCTATAGAAGAGGTATATCCCATAGGCAGACTTGATGGTTTGATAGTGCTGAGACTGAAGAATTAATGTTAACATAAAAAGACAGGAAACTGTTTTTATTACAAAACCAAAAGAATTACTGTTGACAAAACTTAACATGATTAATATCCCATGTGTTATAAAACCTAGTCAGAACAATGGACAATTTTAGTGCCATTCTTTTTCCTCAGAATTAGTTTCATTCAGCTTTGATATGAAGAGCTTGCTAAATACAAGTGCATTTTTCAGGAATGCCAAGGAAAGGGGTTTAAGAGGGTCATCAGCAGGAGACAGCTGAAGACAAGCATGAGCAGTACTTCAATGTCATTAAATAGGTAAAGCAGCTATATGAATCTCTGATACTTCTTCTTAGAGTTCAACAGCAATTAATTTAGCTTTTAAGTCCGTCAAGCAAGAGAAGTATTTATCTAAGGCCATCCAGCAGCCATAGCACATGTTCTCAGACAAGAGATTTCAAAGTTTCCATGTGCCATTTTCAAAATGACACCACCAGTGTAATCACTTTCATCCCTCAGTTGCAGAACTGCCTCCTTCACTTTCTCTGCACATTCTGAAGTCAGAATTCACTGCTTTAAACCTCTGCTTACTCACAAAACACATCTGCCACGGACACCCTAAAAAAATGAAACAGTTGTTAAGTATTGCACTATTGGTATGAAGAAAGGCTGTAGCAACTGCAGTCCCAAAACCACAGATACACATCCAGATTCTGAGTTATTTCTTTAAAGGTTCCTCCAGAAAATCTGTGAAAAGTGAAAAACAATGTTGACCTTAGCTGCACAAAAGAGGAACACCTTTAGGTGGCCATGTTCTGTGCTATTAACGACTAAGAGGAAAGAAAAGGAGAAAACAGTTTCACCAGCGCAAAATGTGGTGGTCAGCTGCTTAAGACACATTTTGTGACATATTCTTGTTGTCATCTTGATATGTATCAATTACAAAAAGGAAATCAAGTTCAAGCAGAACTTATAGTTTGTTTCATACATAGACTTAGACTTCCCACAAGCCAAACAAGGAGGCATTTTCGACTTAGAGACAGGGTGAGAAAAATTGTATAGCTTAAGAACTTTGAAAGGCATCTCCTTTATGATGACACCTTGTATTTTTAGACAGGCATCTGTTTCCATTGTACAAGCAGCAATTCTCCAGCATCACTGAGAGAGCTCTTTGACAGACACGGTCTCCCAACTGAGGGGCATTGCCCTCCCTTTCTAACCATCCTTTTTTTCTGACGCACAAAAGACCTTGAGAATAGTTGATATTTTTCGCTGGTGGCAATGTTTTTTTAAAATGTTGTGTCATCAAACTGAAATGATCTCTCTTAGTTTCCAAAGTGCTTGACTCCTTTTATACCTTTTTTTACCTTTTCACCTACATTTTCAGTTTGTAAATGAAAAACCTTAAGAACAGACTCATTCTAAAGATGAAAACAACAACAAAAAGGCTATGACATTTCCAGAATATTCCATAGTCCAATTCTTTTTTTAGCTACTCCCGAAATAGAGTGATCTTCTTTGTCTGAGAGGGTTATGTGCTGCCTGACAGACCTTGAAGTTTTCTCACTGTCTGATGGAGAGGACATACCTACCTCCTTTTCCAAACCATTCCTCAAATTAAATGCAACTATGATTTAATGTCTAACAAATTTACTTTTGAATTTAAAAAACTGTTTTATAGAAATTTATCACATACAAACAAATGTTTAGACTCTTAATTATTTCTAATGGTAGCAGAAATAACAAAGGGACCTTTCAGTACACTTAGATGGCACATACTTGTTCCAAACAAATCTCACTTGGCTGACTATCTACTTTTAGCTGTAAGGGGTTTTTTTGTTCTAGGTTTTTTATCTGATAACAGTGAAATACAGTAGCACATCTCCTTTCCATATTCTGGTCTCCTCTCTAGGAGATCATGGTGCTCAGGCATTATATAATTTAGCTATAAAAGAGATTTTATAGAGCTGGGAGTTAATGTATTTCAAATAATTTGTATACAATTAAAACTTCTCTAAAGTTTCTAATTTCTTCATGACTTTCTTGTAGTGTACTAAATGAGGGTACCATGGTATCTGTGGCTGCTAGCTAATAAGATGATTATTTTCATCATCTGTAGTCGTTAATTGGAATGGGTCATGTACCTGTAGGCAATCAAAAAAGAAATCAAAAGGACCAAGTTAATCAGGTTAGAATTTAAAATGTCTATGGGAAGATTCTTTCCAGTATCAGAAGCCAGCATTGGAGAATGTGCTGCATGAAATAAATAGCAATCTTTGGAGAAGTAAAAAAAATAGTTTTTACTCTAAAACCTGAAATACAAAATGAAAATCTTGTAGAAAGAATATTTAAGGCTTTTATTCATAAATTTACATTTCCAGTTTGCTTCCTTCCTCACTGAAAAGTGTTTTTGTGCTTACTATATGTGTCTGAAATACGAGACCAATAGGAGATTTATGAAGGTTTGTATTTCACACCAAATGCTTTACATGTGAGAAGACCTTTTCAAAATAACAGTCTTGACTGCAGAGAGATTTTTATTTTAACTAGGTCTGATGATCCTTAGATTCACATTTAAGTTTCTGCTTACATAGTAACAAAAAGAAAGGTAGATTCATAGGAAGAGAAAGTATGTAATTAGACCTTCAGTCTCTATATTCCCACAGCATTTGAGAAACAACAAGGGGCTGACTCAATACTGTTGTGAACTGGAAAATTTCTTACCTTCCTGAAGAATATTTTCCAGTACAGGAGCAGTTCTATGTGTTATTTTCCAATATTTGATTTATTAGATGTTACTCTTCATATCTTCTCAAAACAGAGTCAGATATTAGCTTCACAAACACAACTTTTCTCTTCTCCTCCTCCTGATTTCAGGAACTCAGTGTATTCTATTTCTCTTCCAGTTGGGAGAGCTGTATGTGCTGCCATTACTGTCCCCCCATGAGAGGAGCTCCTTATCCACTTTCCTTTCTCATGGTCCTCATTTCCTTTTAACCAGCATGCAAGTGCTTTAGCATATTAGTATTTTAAACTATTTTAGAAATCATGGAGGTGGTGGGGAAAGGGAATGCTATTGTGCTGAAACATAATAACTCCACAGCAGGAGAGCTGGTTCCGGTCTGTCATTTTGACACAAGAGTCTTGACCATCAGATACAGCCAGGATCCACATAAGCCACTTCTGACAGAGCAGGAAACTTGTCTACCATAATCTCTTCTAATTAGTTGTAACTCAGGAATTTATAGTGTCAATGTACATGACAATCAGCTGTATTTATAGCTCTGAGCTTCTTCTCTACGTGAAGGCCACTTCTTTTCTCAAAGACTGTAATGTCTTCTACTGCATTATCTTCTACAGATTTTGTTGTGGAAACCCTGTGTCAAGTCTAAAGAAGCTTTGCTTTCCTTGATTTGTCTTCTATTTTCCATGACCGACAGTCTCTATTTCCAAAACCTTTCTCAACATGTA
The DNA here is from genome assembly GCA_013400615.1 of Syrrhaptes paradoxus. Taxonomy (NCBI): domain Eukaryota; kingdom Metazoa; phylum Chordata; class Aves; order Pterocliformes; family Pteroclidae; genus Syrrhaptes; species Syrrhaptes paradoxus. The sequence continues at coordinate 26,569 of VZTO01007137.1, forward strand.
CCACAGAAGTGTCTTCTGGGGAACGAGCTGCTCCCTTTTTGCCTGGGATAGAGATCTTGAGCACCTATTTCTAATAATCAGCTTCTCATGGCGGAGGATAATTAAACACTTCATTTTTACTTTCCAGGTGGCTGCGTGACTCTGGGATTTTTATGCTCTATCACAAGTTCCATGCATGTCTCATGAGTCTCTGTGGTTTCCTAATTTCCAGTCAATAGACATGCCAACAGATGTCTTGTTCTTTCCTTAAGACATTGTTAATCAGTTATTTAAAAATCATCATGCTACAGTCAGAAAACCTAACATTTGATATACAGGACCTTATTTTCTATATTGGGTTTCCATGACAAGTTTTTCCTAGCAGTAGGCCTAAAGAGGTAGATTCTATGAGAAGCTGCTAGAGGCTTCTCTCATGTCCAACAGAGCCAGTGCCAAGACAGACCCGCTGCTGGCAAAGGCTGAGCCCATCAGTGATGGTGGTAGCACCACCGTGAAGGGGAAAAAACTGCTGGGCAACAGCAACCAGAGAGAGGAGTGAGAGTATGTGAGAGAATCAACCACACAGACACCAAGGTCAGTGAAGAAGGAGGAGGAGGTGGTCCAGGCACCAGAGTAGGGATTCCTTGGTGACGGACCTGGTGAGACAGCTGTGCCTCTACAGCCCATTGAGGTCCCTGGAGGAGCAGATCTCCACCTGCAGCCCATCGAGGACCCCAAGATAGAGCAGGTGGATACCAGAAGGAACCTGTGACCCTGTGGAGTGACTCCACTGGAGCAGGCTCCTGGCAGGACCTGTGGACCCATGGAGAGAGGACCCCATGCTGGAGTAGGTCTACAGGAAGGACTAATGACGCCACGTGGGACCCATGCTGGAGCAGTCTGCTCCTGAAGGACTGCACCTCGTGGAAGGGACCCACGCTGGAGCAGTTCATGAAGAACTGCAGCCCATTGGAAGGACGCACATTGGAGAAGTTCATGAAGGCTGTCTCCCATGGGAGGGACCCCATGCTGGAGCAGGGGAAGAGCATGAGCAGGAAGGAGCAGCAGAGATAACGTGTGGCGAACTGACCGCAACCCCCATCCCCTGCACCCCTGCGCCGCTTGAAGGGAGGAGATAGAGAATTCAGAAATAAAGTTGAGCCCAGAAAGAAAGGAGAGGTGGGGGTCAAGGTGTTTCAAGATTTGTTTTTATTTCTCATTATCCTTGTTGTGGTTTTAAACACAGCTATCAGCAAAACATCACATAGGCCTTTGCTCGTCCTCCACTCTCCTGGGGGTGGTGGAGACAATTAAAGGGGAAAAGGAAAAAGAGACTTGTGGTTTGAGATAACAATAATTCAATAACTGAACTACAATAAAATGAAAAATAATAATGATAATAATTATAATACTAAAATATACAAATCTGCAAGTGAGTGACACACAGTGCAACTGCTCACCACGCAATGACCAAACGTCAGCTTGTTCCCAGCTAATCATCCCAGAGCAGGGAGAGCCCCAAAACCACAATCCCAGAAAGGAGATAAGAGCCTGAGCATCCAAGAGACTGAGAGCTGACTGAGAAGGTGAGATGACCCTGAGAAAGCAAAATGACCCAGAGAGAGGTGCAACCCAGAGAGAGCAAGAGAGCACTTCCAGACAGAGCCTCATCTATATACTGTGTGTGAGGTACACGATATGTAATAGACTATTAGTCAATATCATTCTCAATCTTAAACCTAAGGTTGAATCCTAGGCTAGCAATTGGGGCTGTGCTCCTTCCTAGCTTCTCCTGCACCTGCAGACACTGGCACAGCAGAGATGCTGGAAAGTCCTTGACTGTCCTGGCAACATCTATAAACATCAGTATATTATCAGCCTTTTCCTCAGTACAAATCAAAAACATAGCCTGTCACTAGCTACTATGAAAAAAGTTAATTCCATCCTAGATGAAACCAGGACAACCCTACTCTGATTTGATTGTTAACATATTAAATTAATTTCCCCAAGTCGAGTCTTTTGCCCATGACAGTAATTGGTGAGGGCTCTCTCCCTGATTTTATCTCGACCCACAAGCCTTTCTGAGTGTTTTCTCTCCTTTGTCCAGTTGAGGATGGGAGTGACAGAATGACTTTGGTGGGCACCCAGCATCCAGCCTGGGTCAACCCACAACACTTTCTTTTGCCAGTTTTTTCAGGGGTAGTAGTACACCTAGTACTGCGCAGAAAGCAGTATCAGAGCTGAGTCATTAAGACTTTGATCACCAAAAAAAGGATCAATCATTCAACTCTGAGAGAATGTATCTACACGTTAGGCAGCTGGAGGAAACTGGTTTACGAAACAGACATACTGGCCATAGAAAAGGGCCTAGAAAGACCACATTAATAAGTGTTGTCTTTTTATTTCTGAGTGAAATTATATGTAGAAGTTAAGGGTGAAACTCTGGTTCACTGAAATCTGTTGCTAATCCTCCAGTTAGTTTCGTTGAAGACAAATTTTACATGTTATCCTTGCAGTAAATTCAGTCTGAGATAGGCATGCACACGTTTGCAAATGCTGAGCCACCAAAGGTTAGCTTTCATTGTCAAATCGTAGACATGTCTATCTGTGTTCAGAAGCCCACTCAGGTCACAGGCAGCACTGAAACTCAAGTGGAAAAATACAAAGGAAGATTTTAGACACATTGCAGAAGATTTTTTTGATGATGAAAGTACAGAACAGACATTTGTATTGTAAAGTAGAGAAATGTGAAGAAGGGAGAAACAGGATTTGAGGCACTATAAGTGAGGATATAACCTCACTAACGAGCTCACTAGATAAAGTCTGAAACTGAAGACTGAGTCACCACCTTCATAGATTCATGCTGTGACAGTTTAACACATCACTCCTCCCTGCCCGTTACTTTCTGCTCTGTTTTTGCTGGAAACAAAAGGGAAGAAGGTCCTCTCAGCTGCCATATGTCATAAACTGGTGTATCAACAGAAAATAAATTTGTTGGTGATTTAAGATAACATGCCAGCCCACGATATGCAGGGGCAGACATCTAGATCAAGTAACCTATTAAGCGTCTACAGATGCAACATTAAAGATTATGAGTCAACATTCTGAGGAGTCATGACTACAAGTATACTGCAGTCACAAGGCTCCTGCAGTCATGGCCAGAGTGAGTTGAATGCTTGGGCATATATGAAGCCCATCATTAACATGAACACTTTGTACATAAGAGGTCTGAGAGCAATGAGGTGTTCAAAGATGGAGTTTGAGGGCACAGTGACACCGACACCTATCTGAGACAAACACACATTTTGAGTTTCTGCTGTGCAGTGGTGCCGTAGCAAGGAGATCTAGATAGTGACTAAAAGCTGGACAGCAAAGAACATGCCAACCTAATCTAAATTAGCTTGTTATTCCTCACAAAATATAGGTGTAGCTGATGGGGTACAATGAGACTGAAAACAGAAAGCCATGCTAAGGGATGAGAGACACAAGATTCTGCACATGTACACGAATGCTGGTATGTCACATAGTTACACACATTCAGTGACTCTCTGTTGCCTGTGTATTGAGGTCAGACATGGTCCAGGGTTAGGCCTATTGCAAAACAACTCTGAGGCATCATTTAGACTGTCGATCTAAGTTGTGGGCTGTTCCTGGCCATGCTGTCACACTGCAGTGACTGCACACACTGTATGTGGGCCCACACTGCATGTGGGCTTACTGAGAGATGAAATTGGAAATAAAACACTCCTGGTTCAGAGCTCTGATTAACACAGAAAGGAGGACTAAGATAAATTAATTCTGTAATTATTTTCTTTCTCTCTTTTTTTTTTTTTCCATTGGAGAAAGAACTCAGGTTATCTTTCTTTAGTGACACAAGTGAAATAGTTTCTAACTGATCCTCCAGGGCACTCTCAGCACTTTCAGCCAGTCAGGGAAATTGAAAGAACGGTGTTGATTTGCTGTAGAAAGAAAAGATTCAGCTTTCAAATGCTTCACAGAACAATACCAAAAGATGTTTGTAGACAGGCAGGGAAAGCACAAAGTTTTTACTAGCTGTAATTAAAAGTTCACAGAAGGTTTGCTGGAGCTAATTCCTGAATGCTGAGCAGACATGAATCAGAGCCGCAAGGTGCTTGACATTTTGATAGTGCATTTCACAGACCTTTAATGAATATATAAAGCTACAGAGCAAAGGATGGAATAATGAATATACAAAACTACAGAGCAAAAGATAGATTTTTGTTGAAGAATCAAGCTACATAGCTAACAGGAGACAGCTATGGCATGTGCCCTCCGAAAAAAATAATGAAAATAATCATGTATACAAAGAGATGTTGCCTGGATTTAAAAACAGTGATTTTCTATTAAAAAATCACACTCATAATGACATATTTAAAGATTGAAACCTTCTTATGGAGAGGCATCGAGTGCCTTATTTTGATGATCCCAGGAAAAAAAAAGGATTAAAAAATTTTAAATCCGAACAGGAAGCTGTTGCTTTGGGAACACATTCAAATCACCCCAGCAGTTTACCCTTTTGGGACAAACTTGCCCGATTAGGCATACCTCCCCTGGAGCACCACTACATATTCATGGCTGGTGAAGGAAGACAGAGAAGAGATGGGAAGGAAGAGCAAATGAGAAGATCACAGTTAGTTGTCATTATCACCTATTTCATAGCTCTGAGGCAGTGTAAGGGCTTAAGCAAAGAGGTAATTACAGATGTCCCATGACTGTTGAAAGCAGCAGACTTGATATCACTGTCTGTTCATAGCTCAGAGCTGTAGGAGAGGCTGCAAGAGTGCTCACAGCTCACATACCATGCCACCACCCACCACCCTTCCTGGAGCTGGCAGACTAGCAGTGTCTAGTGAAAACCATCAGCTGCCTCCTGAAGCTCCTCTCTTCCCAGGGGTGCCAGCAGACACCCCACAGCCTCCCCAGAGTCACTGTCCTGGGGTGTCCCCAGATGAGGGTGGGGGCAAGGCTGGGTAGCAAAGGAAATGTTTCTGCAAGCACTGACATATAAGGTTTAAAGACCTTTCTCTCTGCCAAACATTTGTTCACCTCTTAAAAACATGTTAGGGAAAAAAGAAAAATGAATTATTGTGGTGGAAAGTCTTTCTTTCAAATGCACCCTCCTCCCTCTGACCAAGATATAAAAGTTTACAGTGTCACAGTGTCACAGTGGAAGGGGAACTTTGATATCCCAAAATAAACAAAGAGAAGGAGCTCCTGAGCTCTACAGCCCTATGACCATCCTTCCCTCACTCTGCAGAGACTGAGGAGAGTGAGGAAATTATAACTGACCTTGCACTGCAGTAATTTTATTAGTGACACCTCGTGTGGCAGCTTTAATTCCAGGAAGAGGCTGGAGACATGGGAAGCTCATTCATCTAGATGTAACATCTACATTCAGGATAAAATGCACACCTTTACCAAGAAACACTAGTTTTATTAATAGAGAATGCTAATATACTCGGCCACAATCAGCGCTCTGAAAAGGGTCAGCGTGAGTCCTAGGCTTGCAGTTATGCAACAATATCTGTCATCCTGACCTTCAAGTTGGAATAAATAAAACTTGCATTAATGTGCTATCATATCTGTCATACTGTATATCTGGTAAACCTTTGGATGTAGCTGATTTTTTTCCTTTATTGTGCTATGAAATGTTTCAATTTTAACAGAACAATTGGGGTTTTTTAAGCATCAATTGGCATTTCTAAGCTGTTCAGTGTGGGTGAACACTGTCACTACTGTAGTTTTTTGCTGCAGGAGACTGTGGAATGAATAAATAAATGCTTATTTCTAACATCTCCCTACTTGAATCTAACATCTGCCACTGAATGAATCAGGGAAGTAGAGCACTGTTGCCTTCCTCTTAATCCTTTGACACATCTATAGCTCACACACCCTCAGTCATCAGCTGAATTCATTAGATATTCTTTTAGAGCCTTTTTGATCACAGAATTTAATTCCTGTAGCAGAAGTTTGCTTTATTATTATTATTATTATTATTATTTAACAATAATGACAAAAGTATCAGCATTATCAACCTCACAAGACAAAAAAAAAATTAAAATGCTAACTGATGATCTATCATGAGTGTTTCAGGTGTGAAGAGCTCACAAAACACCTGACTAGTATTAACAGGGATATTATGTCACAGTGGTTTAGAACTGCAGCAAAGACGTCACTAGTGCCATCAAAAGATGATTCAGTGAGTGTGCTCTCAGGAGTCATATTCACTATAAAATCAAATCAGTTCTATTCCAACTCTCACTCAATAAACACATCTGACCATCTGACAGATCAGTCTTATAAGTTAGTGCAAATCCCCTTTTTGGACAACCTGAGGAGAAAAATGGATTTGATATCCTGTTGAGCACTGCAGAAATGGAAATATCAGGTAAAGACACTGACTGGAAGAGAAAAAACATACAAGCTAATAAGTTGCCTTTAGAAATTTGTAAATAAGTATTTTTCAAGCTAGAACAGCTCTTTTCTCTGAAATTACAACAAAATTTTTGGTGCATTTCCTCACACATCTTTTTTACTTCTAAATCCCCAAGACAAAAGTAACAAGTTACTTCTTCCTAGCTTGGCGTTTCTCAGGCACACAATCAAATTGTACTCTATTGGTCACTAAGACTTCTTGCTTTGGCAAGGACCCTTCCAGGACATCCAGTGTGGACGAGAGGACAGGGAAGAAAGTCAGCCTCACCTGGAAAAGAGACTTCCTTCTAGAGAGCACAGAGCTCTAATGCAGATGCCTAAATTGGGCTAGCGGGACACAAGCTCTGGACTGAAAAGTTAATATTCAGACCTTTCTTGTTTTCTCCACAACAGCAGACACTGTGCCTGCCTCTGTATTTAGGATGTCTGAAGAAGGTATCTGCTTCCTTTTCTTGATGAGGCAGGCTGTAACATCTACCACAATCTGTTCCCTCATCCTTAATGCACCTTGGCCTTCCACCTCTTTCTCAGTTCATGATTTTAGAACTTCTGAGCTATGATGGTATACCCATCCCCAGCTTTTCCCTTATTCATCTCTTTACAAGTAATGGGTTATGTTGGCTTTTACAAGGAGTAATCTTACTTTCATGTTAGCAGTTTGATGACCAGTTTCTGTTCAGCAGCAGATGTTCCCCCGTTAGGTTTTGACCTTTGCTTGCATATTATTTTCACAACATGAAAGTCTTTTGCAAGGGGTGGCAGAGAGCTGGGATAAGGAGAGTGGATCGATGTGTGGTGTATCCAGCATCAAGCCAGGGGGCGGTGAGGTTGGGGAATGTCTGTGCAGGGGAAGGGTCGCACAGAGGGTAAGGACACAAAAAGTAGGGTCTGTGTGCTTTGAATGAGCCCAGATGGTGTAACATGGAGAGACCAGAGATCTGCCTGTGAGTCCCCTGTGGAGTAGGGACTATAGGTCTTGGGGTCTTGACAGTCCATCAGAAATCAGAAAAGGCATGGCCAGTCTCTGAATAAAACATTTCTGCCAAAAGCCTAAGTGTGGAGGAGAGGGCCGCAGATGGGTAGGTGGGTAGGGGCTGGAACAGCAGCTTTTGGCTCAGTGCAGAGATTAGATTTTCACAGCAGTGACATCCTTCCTGCAGGCTCTGATCAGACAGCTTTACACCCTGTCTGCCCTGCCCTGATCAAGATTCACTGTCCTGAGCCATGACAACTGCTTATACAGCAATTTTCTTCAAAGCCTCTTTCTCTTCCCCTTGTCCCCTTTCATCTCCTAATAAAGGAGAGAAGGACTTGGGGGTTCTGGTAGATGGGAAGCTCAACATGATCTGGCAATGGGCACTTGAAGCACAGAAGGCCAACTGTATCCTGGGCTGCATCAAAAGAAGCATGAACAGCAGGTCGAGGGAGGTGATTCTGCCCCTCTACTGTCCTCTTGTAAGACCCCACCTTGAGTACTGTGTTCAGTTCTAGGACCGCCAACATAAGGACAGAGACCTGTTAGAGCAAGCCCAAAGGAGGGCCATGAAGATGGTCAGAAGATTGGAGAACCTCCCATATGAGGATAGGCTGAGACACTTGGGCTTGTTTAGGCTTGAGAAGAGAAGGCTCCGGGAAACCTTATAGCAGCCTTCCAGTACCTAAAGGAGGCCTACAGGAAAGACGTGGAGGGACTTTTTACAAGGGCGTGTAGATACGGCAAAAGGGGTGATGGATGTGAACTGAAAGAAGGCAGATTTAGACTAGATACAAGGAAAATATGTTTTCCTGTGGAACTAGATGATCGTTAAGCTCTCTTCCAACCTAAACCACTCTATGATTCTATGACTCTATAATAAGCTTGTACAGATGCTGTTAGTGTTCATCTGTCTGTGGGTTTCAGGTTAAACTACTTGGGGACAATACGTCCAATGGGGACATTTAGCAAAGGAATTTTTCACCAAAGATAAAAGTGTAAGTATCAGGGGAGAGCTACCTTTAATGCAACATCGTGCCTTAATTCCTGGAAGTTTTGGATTTGATCAGCATTCATAAACCAGGAAACATTTCCTGCAGTCTTAATCTGGTCCATTTCTTGTTCTCTTTATTTTCTATATTAAGGGAAATTGTGTTTCAAAATGGTTTCTATCTGTCTGTTCTCATAGGTTTAGGAAGAAATCTCCTGGCTCCATCTCTTCCTTTTTTTTAGCAGTGGTTATCTTCTCCACTTGCAATCACTAAAATTTACTGTTTCTTCTAGTGGAAAATATTTTGCTGTAGAAGGGACAAGATGCTCAGTGGCCTTTGGCCCAGTGTCTCAAATGTTCTAATCCACAAAAGATGAGTTTTATAATTTGATGCAAATATATTTCCAGTCAGATCAACAACATACTGTAAACAATCTGTGGTATTTTTTGTTGGTTGATTGTTTCAGAATTATTTCACAAAATGTACACACAGAATTATCTAGTCATAACCATGCATCAAGTTGTTTTTTCTGTCTTTTATAAAGCAAAAATCAGTCTCTCTTATTTATCAATTATTTTGTAACTTTTTTCCTCTCAAGAATGAGAAAACAAGAAACCTTTACAAGTATTTTTTTTAACTTGGTTTTGCCTTCTAAAAAATTGTTCCTCATGGAAGTTCTGCTTATCAGATAGTGTCAGTCATCCTTTTATTATATTAACAACAAAAAAAAATGTTCCTTAACACTTCTGCTTTATTTTCTTCATGTTTAGGTTCTCTGCATATATTTTTACTTTTCCTTCCTCAGTTATCTCAGAATCTACTTTTGCTTTTTATCCTTAACATCACAATTCCTTCCCAATATCCTCTGATGTCTTTTTTCTTTATTTTCTCCTTCATTCTATATGCAGTACAAGTACCTCATTTTCAGTTCTTAAGTGTATTCATGGTGCTGTCCTTATCTAAATTTCTGCTTCCAGTTAACACAGTCTATTTTTGTACTTCTTTTTTACAACTTTTTGCCTTCATCCATTAAAGTTAAGCACCTTCCTCCATTCTACTGCTGGTATCTGGAACATCTTTTTGGTTCTAAAGTGCCAATCTCCTCTGTCTGTGTCTAATGCAAACTGTGGGAGATGTCCCAGGGTGCATGATCTTACATTTTATTTTGAATTTATCAGTAAACTTGATTAAGCTTTTTTTTCATCTGTGCATATATTTACATTACAATATCACCTTGTCACAGTTACATATAGCCTGATTTTCTCAGATATTGAACAAATTGCACTTGCAGTTTTTCCTCCATGCTTGTTAGTTGTGAAGAATCTGGTCACTTCACTCAACTGTGAGCTAGAAGTAAACTGTTGTTTCTTTTCACAGAGAAAAAAATGCAGGATACGTTTTTCTGGTACCACTAGATCATTTTAAAATCATAGTTTTTAACATGTCTCTTAGCAAAGTCCACAACAGAGAAACTCATATCCATGAAAATTAAGTTTCAGTGGAAAAAAAACCCTTTAAACAAATCACTTTTGGGAGACTTTCTTAATTTTTTCATAAAGAGATAATACATTGGGACTGGTTTTCCAACATCTTTGTTTTTATCATTTAAACCTTGATGAACTGAGTGGAAGTAAGGGCTATCTAATACCTCATTTCTTCACCTTGCTGACAGAAAATGGAGGAGGCATTCCTCTTTGCAAGAACTGGTTTTGCTGAGGCGTACAGCCAAAAATGGCTTTTTGTCTGTCAGCAAGACCAGTGAGATCAATTTTTGTTCAAGAAACATGTATTAGTATGAAGATATTCCCTTTCTGGTTAAATAAATTGCTTTTTCTTTCCTCTCCTTTTTCCCAAACTAAAAACCATGAACACAGTCAATTTCCTCAACTTCACTGGAATGTTCTAAAAATGTCTGCAAGAGAAAAAAACAGCTTTAGATCAGATTGCTTTAAATACTACTTGCTAGTTAGTGGCACTTTAGGGACTAAGCCACATAATAAAGAAAATGACCTCATGTGAATTGCCTGTTTACTAAGTATGTGGCTACGGAGCATTTACCTAGAACAACTTAATAAGTTCTGTTTGCACTAATGTTTGCTGTCACTGGATGTAGTCTTCTTTTCTGTACTCTAAATTATTTCTGAAATAATTGTTTCATAGCTGATATATAACTCCATTGACTGACAAAAGAATATATAGGCCTTTGACAAAATCTCACATGGATAACTCCTGACCATAGGTTTATCAATGCCTAGTGTCCAGTTCTGGTTGCATTTCTGAGATGGATTTTTTTTTTGCAGACTAATCTCCACATTTCAAACATGCCCAGTGACCAATCCACTGTCTTACAAGTAGGCACATTCCTTCCAAGCTGTGTTGAGCTGAACGGCCACAGCAATCTTTCTTTCACTTACCCTTACTTCTACTGGGAACCACTCTTATTTCTTTTCCATAAACTTATCAGAAAGTTATGTTAAGAAAAATAAGGAAAGCATACTGCCTCAGAATTTAGTAAACATTCTTCATGTACATCCTTACCTTTGGGGAATCGTAACTTTTAACATATTTCATACCTGTTCTGAAATATTTGAGAAACACATATTGAAGATAACACAATTCTCACACTTTTACCCTTAAGCTACTATGTGTAAGGAAGCTTTAAAACAGAAAAATCAATTTCTTCTCTGACTAGAGTATTAGGATAGGCTTTTGGAATGACATCTGCTTGATGGAGAACGTGTTCTTTTCTGAATCTGACGCACCGAAAACATGTCTACTTAGCTTAAACCATGTGTAAAAATAAGTGACTAGGTGCAAATAGCTGCATGAGTGCTTAAGTTGTATTTTGATGTTGAAGTATTAAACAATAGTTCCAGTGTTTCCACAGATCTTTAATATATGCCTTAGAGAATATATATATCTTTACCCCAGACAATGAACCATGTTTTGTGTAAATCATCCTGGAAACTTTCAAGTTTGATTTAAATTCACCCATACACACTAATGACATTAACAAGAATCTGGATGACAACATCTGTTTAAAAGTCTTTGCATTTGCTGGATTTCTAGAAGATTGATTGCTTTTTATTTGATACTCTTTCAGGTGCTTTTAGAATGAAGCTTGTTAACTGTCACGTATCAACCACCATGGAAATGAAAATTTTTACTGATTTTAATAGTGGTCAGAATGGAAAATTTATGTGCATTTGTGACTTAACCAATGGTATATACTCACAGATCTACATAGTGAAAATATCAAGCTTCACGCTGCCAACACAGTGTTTCAGTCTTCAAACTTACGTATACATATTCTGAGCTTCAATTATTTGTCAAGTACTTCTGAGTTCAAATCTTGATTAATTCTATCAGAGTTAAAGCTAAATCCCATTAAAATAGTGATTGCAGTATTGACTGTGGATGGATCTAGATAATAAGTCCATGTATTATTAATTTTATTGTCATTGTAGAGATAAATTAACCTGAAGGATAAAATAATGTATCCTTAAACTATATGCTATACTTACATATGCAACATACAAGTGTTGAATATGCAGTTCTCACATATTGTCATATATTTGCTCATATCAACCTACCTATTAGCATGAGTGCTGCTCCACACACAAACTAAGCAAGATTTGAAATCGATGCCTGCATTCACAGGCTAATGGATAGAAACTAATTAAAGAAGTAGGATGAACATTTAAAAAGTGTATTACATTCATAACAAATACATGGGATCTTAGAAATGCACAACATTTTAAACACAAAATTTTGAAGAACATTATGCCTTTTTATGAGCAAGAAACAAAAATCTGTGGGATTTTGTCCCCCATTTAAAAAAAACAACATATTTTCTAGTCAATTCATAGAGATTATTAAAAAGAGAAATAGTAATTCTCATTACACTGAGAATTTTCACTAACCTGTGAGGTGGGTAGTGCTGAACGTTGCAAAATCCTCTGTGTATTTCTGACCCCCTGACTTTATCAGATCTTTCATAAGAATAAAGTGATTCATATGTTGTTTTCACTCTGTTAATGTGAAAATGTAAAGCCAATTTTGCAGAAATGAGTTTTTAAGGCACTAAACCATGACAGTGTCCAATTTTTCCTTCTTCAGAAGAGAATTTTGTTATTCCCTCTGGTTTGATACACAGAGAAGATTTGCATGTGTTCACTAAACCATGTCGAATAAATATCACAAGACTTATTTATTACTGTGATAGTTCCATTGGCAGTCTTAAGATTTAATTTTTCTGGCATTCAAGCACATTTATGACATTTTGAAGTAAGTTGCGGAGCATGAGAATCAGAGGAGAAGGAAGAGAAGATGTGTAAGATAAGTACACTCTTTTTCATCCCATCTAAATTTATGCATCTAATTGATCTGCCTAAGATACTGGCACAGTCATTAGTGAATGGAGAGGGAATATCAACATACAAAAATTTGGATGGGTATCTTCTTTGACTAGATAAGGAGATATATGCTTTGGGTTTAGGTGCCTCATTTAGGTACATGAAGCTAGGTAGGGTCAAGCAGATGCTGCAGTTCAAACCTGTGATGAATTAAGTAGAGGTTTCTATTTGATTTAGTGGAGAGGTACTTACATGTATAAAATTTTAATTCACTGCTTTTTTTGAAGGCCTGATCACAAATAGGAATACTGGGTTAAAAAGGGTGAATAAAATTTAATTTCTGTAATAGTTTATTATACAAAAATATATATAACATATATATAACAAAATATATTAATTATTGTAATTAATAATTACAATAATTTAATTATTGTAATAATCTCTTGTTACCTCTTGATGAGGGTGAGTAATTCAAACTGGGGATTTTACACTTATTTTTAATAGGATTTCCTCTTTAAATATTCATGTTTGAGATGTATATGTATGGTTGTCTGTCATTTCAACTCTAAGTATATGTTGTTCAGTGAAGACTGATGGTTATCCAGCCATCAAAAATAGGTTATGCTGGATCGGCACATTCTCAATTGTCTGTGTTGTTTTAAGTCTTAAGTATAGTTTACTGGGTTCCACACAGGAGCTGTAACTTGAGTGAATTTTTCCTAACTAAGATTCCATTGAGAAAATGGACTTTATTTAAAAATAACAATGATCTCCCCACAGAGATGTCAATTCTGCAAACACCTATCACGTGTCCTTTACACAGCACAGAATCACAGAATCACAGAATCACAGAATGTTAGGGATTGGAAGGGACCTCGAAAGATCATCTAGTCCAATCCCCCTGCCGGAACAGGAACACCTAGATCAGATCGCACAGGAACGCATCCAGGCGGGCTTTGAATGTCTCCAGAGAAGGAGACTCCAC
>VZTO01007137.1:40533-53540 GCA_013400615.1 Syrrhaptes paradoxus
TTCTTGCCCAGATGCAAGACTCTGCACTTGCTCTTGTTAAATTGCATTAAATTTTTCCCTGACCACATCTCCAGCCTGTCTAGGTCTCGCTGGATGGAAGCACAGCCTTCTGGCGTGTCAGCCACTCCTCCCAGTTTCGTATCATCAGCAAACTTGCTGAGGGTGCACTCTACTCCCTCATCCAAGTTGTTGATGAATATATTGAACAGCACAGGTAACAGCAGCAAAGCTGGTTTAAGCAGTTTCTGGCTGGACACCAGAAGTTCCAGCAGATTCAGATATTACTTGATACAGTGAATTTTCAGGGAAAACATCTGCATATATAAAGTTTCTGGAAGATACATTTGGAGACATGTGTCAAAGAGTTATTTTCATATTATGATCAGAACATCACTGTGTTTGACTCCTGTGATTTGGGCCAACTTTGCCTTGTATACTCTTCTGTTTTTCTATTAAGTGAGCAGTATTGTTACTTAAGCAAGACAGGGACATGGTGACTAGTAGTGTTATTAATAGGCCTACCTGTGTTTGCAAACTTAATCCCCGACACAGGTAAATCACAATTTACGTCTCCAGCCTTAGAATGCAGACGTCATTCCGTGTTAAACCTTCATATGACACTGTCACACCTTGTTTGGCGAGGATAACCTGGTACAGAGAGATATGACTTATCTTGGTACAGAGTGAAAACACTTTATGAAAGGAGAAATGCTGACCACTGGTAGTATTCTTAAAAATAAATTTTAAAAATGTGTTTTGCAAGACAAGATCCACAGAAATACATACAAGCAGAATTTTTTCCGTGTCACTCACCTTTTTCATGGTGAGGGGCAACACTTTTGAAATTAAAGTTTGACCAATTTGGAGGGTCTACTTCATTTTAATAAGATGTATCTAGCACAGTTTCAAAACTGTAGTGAAATTAGCTTTCGTACAAGGAGCTAGCGGAGGGGGCTTTAGATGAAAATTCAGCCCCGATAGAAATGAAAATGGAATGGCAATGCCCATTTTATGAAATGTGAGGAAAAAAATTCTGTCTGATACTAATATAAAAAAAAAAAGCTATATTCCAGCTCTTCTCTAGTAAAATCTGGCTTAGCTCTACAGAGTATTTGAGGCATACTTTGAAGACTTAAGTGGTGCCAGTCCCCCTGAGGAGTGAACAGCACTTGTAAATATTGAAAAAATGCACTCTTTAAGGCTCTGAAGCAATGAATAGCTACTCATATGCTTACTCAATTCATATGGATAGTTAAAGGATTCCCCCATGTCAGAAGGGAAGCAAGTGCTGAAATCTCTGCATCTCTAGGCTTAATTCAGCTAAATGTAGCTTTTCTTTTTTTTTTTTTCCCTTTTCCCTGCAATGTAATACCATTACATTAATTTTATCATATTGTCTACTATTTCAGTGTTAGTTTCACCAGAATGTAATTCTGATTTGAACTTTACAACTCATAGTGGGTAAATTAACACCTTTTCACCTATATTCCTTATTTAATTGTGTGGGCAACTGCTGCTGCTGAAAAAAAAAATAGAGATATTGAAAATAACACATTGGCTGAAGTGCAAAAACCCAGCAAAAATAAAGACATTGTGACAGGTTTCTCCTATTAATGTATTGAAAAGTGGTGGTGCTGTTATTCATGCCTTCAATCCATTCAGATGTTCACAGATAAATAGCATCTCATTTCACACAATTGCATTGTTAACTTCTTTGTTAGTGAAGACAGCATTATGCCTCACAGTCCGTATTACTTATTTATTAATAAGTTTATCTTAAATTCAATCAGATTTTTCTAGCTGACAGCCCATCTAAGCACAACTCTACCTGCATAAGTATGGAATAAATACCACTAAAAATACTGTTTCCAAAGAAT
Organism: Syrrhaptes paradoxus; assembly: GCA_013400615.1. Lineage (NCBI taxonomy): Eukaryota > Metazoa > Chordata > Aves > Pterocliformes > Pteroclidae > Syrrhaptes > Syrrhaptes paradoxus. The sequence continues at coordinate 42,411 of VZTO01007137.1, forward strand.
TTAAGAAAATGCCACAAATAAAAAGGTAATCTGTCTAAATCTTACACTTATTAGGGAACTTTTTAGAGGTCAAAGGACTTCTCTGCACCAGTATGACAATACCATTGTAAAGGGTGAGCAATGACTAAAGCAACATCTAAATATGATGTCTGCCTGTCTTGCCTTTTCCTAAAATTTAGACATCTATTTTCAGGTGGTCATGTGGTCTTCTTCAACAATCAGTGTACAGGAACTGATAGAAGACATCATCCCATCTGAGTCACTTGTATATGCATGGACTGAAGTTTTCCATTGTTCTCCATTTCTTTTAGAGAGTATGATAACTATTTAGATGGTTTAGGAGCAATGGATCACCTGCAATACATATTAAAGATAATATTGTTGTTCTTGTGCACTGTTACCAAAGGACAGCGAAGTAAAAGTATCTGTTACTGGCTTCATGAGTAACAATGTTGTAGTGAACATGCTTACAAGCTAAGTATCTTTCTATTCCCACAAAAATACACATAAAAGTATAGCAATGATACACAAGCATGGTGCTCTTTTAGCCACTATTAAAGAGACACACGGAGCAGCCTGCCTTCCCGGATTTTGCAAATTTCCAAGTAACATTCTGTGCTATTGAGGCTTAAAAAATCTATTAATATGACAGTTTCTGGTCAGCTGATGTACCTTGCTTACTTAGAAAAAACAACTTTATTCCCTTGCTTTATAACTAATGTAGGAAGTTAATGGAATGATTATGACTTGCTGGTTCCACACTAAGAATTCAGGATTGTTGGGGAACACTATTCTTGAATACCCTAATTAAAAGGCTTTGTCAATTTGTTGCAAATCGCATTTGCAAAATAAACATAGAGGCCAGCATTAAATATGGAAAAGTGCTCTGAATTCCCCCTACCTCAAAAAGAGCTTTCTGAGTTACTGTTGCTATGGCATCCTTCACTTACTTCATTCCCACTACTGCAGGAGATTCAACAGAATACTTGTGTGTACAAACAGATGCTTTGATTTTGGAATCGCTCATGTGCTTTAAATTAGACCTGCTGAAAGGCCTTGTTGAACAAGACCTGCTCTCTCACTTTGTTTATCTTTTCATTTTGCAAGAAGAACTATGTAATAAATGATCTTTGTACAAATGGTTCACAAGCTATGGTTTCTGTTTTGTGACCTGGGTATAGGCTGGATTTTGTTGTTACTAACCATGCTGTTTACAGAGTAAATAGCTCTACATGAGCCTTGTGCTAGGACAACATGATGGCTCAGAATGCATTGTAAAAATTCAGAAGTCCTGTATGCCTGTGAATTTGCCACAGTGTCACAGTGTCACAGAAACTAAGGCCATCATTTTGAAAGACAAAGTATTCGATAGCAATAGCAGCTTAAAGTTAATCTGCTTTTAAAAAAACACCCTTTTTTAAAAAAAAATATTTGGTTTTGTTTCAGGTTTCTGTGTGTTTGATCAGAGTATGATCATACAAACAGTTGTGCAGGCTAAGCCAGGACTAAAGAGAAATGAAGGTCAGATGCATATAAGCAGAGCAGAAAGGCATCAAGATAATCTTACTGCGGGTAATTTTGTGAAATCACAAATCACAGAAAACCTAGAAGTGTTACTGAGTCTATTCCTTTCTTCAAGATAGGGTCATGGCTTACAGATGTTTGTCTAATTTGTTTTTAAAGACTTGAAATGATGGAGATTTCTAGATTGGTCTAAGCAACCTGCTCCTGTGATTACATTTTTCTTCGTGTAAATATAGAGAAAAAATATTACACACAAAATGTTAGTACTATTATTATTACTACTGTTAATCATTATTCCCTTTAATTTGACTGCAAGTGTTCTGATTTTTAAAATAAACTTAATCATTGAAACAGAGAATATTGCTACTTTTTGATACATAATTATATATAAACTATAGTGATCCATTCCAGCTGTATAAACATATATTTAACCTACAAAATACATATATAATAATTAGTGAGCACTCATTAATAACCTGTAAGTTTTCTGGACATTTTTCTTTTCTTTGCTGTAAAAACAAAAAATTATACAACTCAGCTAAAGCCTCATAAAAAGTGTTGTGGGCTTTAGAATAAAGTCATGTGACCCAAGACAAGCCATTTGCATCTTACCTGTAAAGCATATATGTACTCTTTCAGCACTGGATAGTGATTCCATTCAACTCCAGCCTGTTCCCTGTTACAGTTCTTCAGTACTAGAGTGCTGTTTCTTAATCTCTCTTGTATTGGCTAGACCTACTGGGGCGTTACCACGATCTTTCATCCCTCTTTGTGTTTCTCTTTGTGAAGAGAAGCCGCATATCTGGAGGAAATGTCCAAACAACAAATTATAGCATCATGTGGTAAACTACAAAACCATGTGAGAAACCACGCCATGTCTCATTGCTAAGGAAAGTAGTTAGACTTATGCTAAGAAAACTTCTATCCCATAATGTTACTGATGCATTTTTTCTACAGATTCTGAAAAAAAACAAAACAAAACAAAACAAAACAGTCTGTCAGGGGTTTGTCCTTCCCTGTCTGCAATTCAGACCTACTAGTGTACATATCATCCCTGCCAGCACTGAGGAAATAAAGACNAACAGATGCTTTGATTTTGGAATCGCTCATGTGCTTTAAATTAGACCTGCTGAAAGGCCTTGTTGAACAAGACCTGCTCTCTCACTTTGTTTATCTTTTCATTTTGCAAGAAGAACTATGTAATAAATGATCTTTGTACAAATGGTTCACAAGCTATGGTTTCTGTTTTGTGACCTGGGTATAGGCTGGATTTTGTTGTTACTAACCATGCTGTTTACAGAGTAAATAGCTCTACATGAGCCTTGTGCTAGGACAACATGATGGCTCAGAATGCATTGTAAAAATTCAGAAGTCCTGTATGCCTGTGAATTTGCCACAGTGTCACAGTGTCACAGAAACTAAGGCCATCATTTTGAAAGACAAAGTATTCGATAGCAATAGCAGCTTAAAGTTAATCTGCTTTTAAAAAAACACCCTTTTTTAAAAAAAAAATATTTGGTTTTGTTTCAGGTTTCTGTGTGTTTGATCAGAGTATGATCATACAAACAGTTGTGCAGGCTAAGCCAGGACTAAAGAGAAATGAAGGTCAGATGCATATAAGCAGAGCAGAAAGGCATCAAGATAATCTTACTGCGGGTAATTTTGTGAAATCACAAATCACAGAAAACCTAGAAGTGTTACTGAGTCTATTCCTTTCTTCAAGATAGGGTCATGGCTTACAGATGTTTGTCTAATTTGTTTTTAAAGACTTGAAATGATGGAGATTTCTAGATTGGTCTAAGCAACCTGCTCCTGTGATTACATTTTTCTTCGTGTAAATATAGAGAAAAAATATTACACACAAAATGTTAGTACTATTATTATTACTACTGTTAATCATTATTCCCTTTAATTTGACTGCAAGTGTTCTGATTTTTAAAATAAACTTAATCATTGAAACAGAGAATATTGCTACTTTTTGATACATAATTATATATAAACTATAGTGATCCATTCCAGCTGTATAAACATATATTTAACCTACAAAATACATATATAATAATTAGTGAGCACTCATTAATAACCTGTAAGTTTTCTGGACATTTTTCTTTTCTTTGCTGTAAAAACAAAAAATTATACAACTCAGCTAAAGCCTCATANACAAAGAAAATTTGACTAGAGTTTACTTGCAAACCAAGATATTATAAACCCCAATCAAAAAAAAACAAAACAAAACAAAACAAAACAGTCTGTCAGGGGTTTGTCCTTCCCTGTCTGCAATTCAGACCTACTAGTGTACATATCATCCCTGCCAGCACTGAGGAAATAAAGACTGCCTATATTAACGTGTATTTTTTAAAAAAATCACTACAGTCTCTGAAACTCCTGGAAGCATGGGAGAATTCAGTATATCGGTGTGCTTTACTAGTTGGCAATTGCTTCTGATGTCTGGCTATCTGCCAGCTTGTTGTTCAAACAATCATTAACAGGACTGTCCTGTATCTCAGAGAGCTAGGATATCGAGGGACTGGTGGCACTACACAGAATGGGTGTAGAAGCGAGGCTGGTTTTCCAAATAAACACCTTAAATCTACTAGCTGTCTGGTGCCTGTGAATTTGAAGAAGTGGCCATGACAGAAGTCACTTTTGTGTAAATAAGAGTATATGAAACTTGGAAAACATTAGTTTTCTGAACTCAGATCCAGATAACTTAGAAGAGTACATCTGAAATATGTAGTTAAAATATGTAAGGTTTAGCTCACTGTTAAGGATATTTCTGACATTATCATCATGATCAGATTGGAATTCACAGGATTAAAATAAGACTGGTTTGAGGAATGTGATTTATTTGACTATGCCAACTATGACTTTTGTGACACAGCTAACAAGTGAACTGGTGAAGAAGAGATTATAAAAGGAATTATTCTTGTTTCCCATAGATTATATTTACAATTTTCAGTGAACTGTCATCCACTTTCTACTTCCTCTTTGTAATGTTATATATTCTTTTCTTACTAGTATAACTCAACTTACACTGTGCTTGACATAGGCTAAAAGGCACAGTCTCTTTTGCTATAGGTGGCAGCACTAGCTTATTATAAATGTTGATGGACTTTCCTCTCTTGAAGAAAATAGGTGTAAGGATACCTGGGCAGCATACAGCTTTTGTGTAAAGTATTGACGCAAATTGTATTGACCCAAAATACAACCATATCTTTTCTTATAGGGAAGATAGTTATGCTATTTCCCTCGTACATTTTCTAATGCTGAGTTAAGGGTGATTAAACTGAAATCATAGCTGCAGTCTTGGCTGTAATAATTGTAAAAATTAAGACAATTTATTAAAAATCCACTTAAAATTAGAGCATGTTTATGGGCTTGTGGAACTGTTTACTTCTCTAATGAGAAACTCTCCTAAACTCAACTTCCGAAGCATCAATTTCTAGAATATTGAAATTCTGCCACACTGATACAGATGTTCTTTAAGGTTTACTGTGTTTTGCCCTGGAATTCAATGGTATGCTGTCACTGCAGTTCTTTTGGTCAGTACTCCAAACAAATTATACTGAAGAAATAAAATCTCTGGTCCCTTTTCTTTTTCCACTTCAAGTTTCGTTACAACCCATCTCCTTTAAGTGTCCTTACCTAGTCACCTGTGAGAGGCTCTTCATTTTATTGGAATCTATTTTCATATAATAGAGGAATGAACTTTTTGTCTGTCTTTATCCTATATAGCCCACATTCTTACATTCTACTTAGGCATTTTAAACAAGAAGCATACTGGAATCTTTAACTTTTTATAAATACAGGATGTTCTGGAATACATGCTGTACATCAGTGGTTACTGTTTTATGAACATTCAATAGGAAATAATTCCTCCTGGACATTTGATAGTGATTTACAAGACTGGAGAGCTAATAGCATGACCAACAAAATCAACCAAAAAAATTCTGAGGAATATGCCTTTCCTGAGTCACTGCTTGATAGAAGGAAAAAATATATGCATATTTGCCAGACATTCCATCATAAAGCATGATTTATAAGGCTGTTAATTTCTATCACTTTTCTGCATCAAACTATGTTTTCCTGCAAAACTAATACATTAATAAATTTGCATTCTCTGCTATTCTTTCATATATACCTGTGCATTAAATAGATGGCATACTATACACCAGCAAACCTATGCTATCTTATCATAATAAGATATCGTTGTCATAAAATGTTCTATAGAAAGGCACAAGAGAAGACTATACAGCTAAAACCAAAAGTTTTCAAAATTAAATGCCAGTTGTTAGACTTCTTGTTTAGGATTTCAAAATGCTGACCACCAACAACTCCACTTAACCTCAATTAAAGTTCCCTAAAGCAACAAGACCTTTTCCAGGAGGATCCTTGTCATTCCAGATATTTGTAACATTGTTTTTATGGCTGCCACAGCTCAGTTACAGTCCTGTGTAATTGCTCAATATTATGATAAAAGCTGAATGAAGAAACAGATGAAATTCTAAAGTTCCCTTTTTTCTTCTCCTTTCTTTCTATGTATTCTTTCAGACACTAATGACAAAAAAAAAAAAAAAAAAAAAAAAAAAAAAGCCAGAAGCTTCAGAAGTTAATCTGAAAACTCACCCGAAGATCTGCAACTTTTTATGCAAACAGTGGATAATTTTAATTTCAAAGAGGATTGCCTTTTTTTTTTCTGTGTATGTATGTGGTACATGTAAATTTTGCTACTAAAACCTGAAGTTGATACATTCTTTAAATACATTCTGGTTTGCTGTAGTCTTTGTCAAAATATGTTTTCAATCTTTTGCAGCTTTGTACCAGGCTGCTGCTGGATAAATCTTCATTTTGCCTTCTTTCCAAGGATCTATGCTGTATCAGCTACACCCACTTTCCTAAACCCCTTGACTCTGCCCACTACTGTGACAGTCTTTTAATCACTATCTCCCACTCAAGATTGAAGCAACTTTTATCTTCCAGAAAGTTTAGACATTCCTTTCTTTTTTCCTCTATATTTGTCCTAAAAGTCTATCTCCAATCCCCTCTGCTATAGTAATTACTTGAAAAAAACAAGAGTTAAATTTAGAAAATTGTCATTGTGATTATTAGCTAGGGCTTTACTTAGGGAAATGGGATGTTGGGAGATGAAATAGAGCATTGCCAAATATGAGTTAATTAAAAGTGGACTAAAAACTGCACTAGGACTAATATGCATTTTAGGTCACAAGTGAAAATATCCTGACTCTCATTCTAGCATGCCATTCTCATACATGCATTTTTTTTTAGCCTCTGTTCTTTTGTCCAGGAGCTCTGTAAAGCATGTTCTCTTGACAACTAGGCAAAATGTAATGCTGGAGATTGCTAATAAATTAATTCTTCTTGACATTTTATATTTATTCTTGCTGAGGTTACAAGAAGTTTGAAGCAATGTACCTATTATACTTCTCAGTAAACTACTACTTGGATTTAGAGTAATGTAAAGATCATACTCTTATGAAGATCTCCTTAAACTGACCCTTCAAAGAAGAACTACTGGGGCTTTATTTTGACAAGCCATACTAAAACCACATGTAAGCAACTTCCTTCTCTTGGCCTCTTTCTCTTGTAGCAGCTCATCATAGGCTGGAGTCCACCCACTTTGTGATCACAACATGTGTCCATACCATCTCATACACATTCCTTGGTGACTCAGGGAGAGGGTCCCTGCCTCCCTTAGGGAACTGTGTACCCAAATTTTCCTTCACATAAATTACTAGTGCTGGAAAATGACCCTATGTTGCTAGTTTTGCTTACATGTCAAAGAGGGAGGAACACTTTTTACCCCTCTTGCAAGCTGGGAGCCATCTGAGACCTACTGGGTGTCCTGTATAATGTTACTTTCCCCATATTCCAAAATAATAGTTCTTGTCCCACATTTGTGAAATTTCAGTTACAAGTCCTATTCACAGCAAAGACAATAGTAAAACTAATGCTTTCTTCAGTGGGGCCAACATATTATCCTCTATCAAAAAAACCAGACTTGGGTTGCAATGCAACAGCTCTGGAGCATTTCAGTTAAGATCAATTGTTAATTCAAGTGTGGTAGCAGCCTGAGTTACAATGTATCTCTCTTGGTCCCTTCCAAGGTCTTTCTTCTCATGTTTGTTATCTTTTCTGATGTTATATTAAATATTCATCATTATGATAAGCTTCAGCTCACCATTTCATTAATCATCACCTACAAGCAGTAATCTTGACCACTGTAGATTTTTTCTGCTCACTTTCAGAATGCATGGAGAAAAAGGGAGGTTTTTTTTGATTTTTCTAATGCAATATAAAGTGTGATACAGTATATTGAATTAACCTTTTAATATAACCTTGAAATTTCTCTTCCCTACCTTGCTCTGTTTTTTATCTGTCCTCAAAGGTTTAAGACCTTTTCCAGGATACTCAGTCTGGGAGTGGGGTACAGATAAATTATAGGCTAATGTGTTTAGTTCATATGGACAAATCAGAATCAGGTGGGTAACTGCTGAGATTCATGCATTTTAATAGGTCTGTAAAGGCTGTACAGTCAAGATTAAGTAACTACATTTTGATCAGCTGTTGAGATTGATCAGACTCATCTGAAAAACTGACATGAAACAAAGGAGGTTTCACTAGCTACTTCAGATACTAGAAGGTCACTGATGACAAGAAGGTGGAATAAAGGAGGAGTGAGACACAACTGAGGGTGATCTTGTACATCTCAGGAAGACTTCTTGACAAAGCCCCGTAAAAGAGTAATAGCGAGAAGAAATAAAGAAGAGAAGGGTGTGTAGTTTTTCTGCTCTGTATTTTTGTTCTTGCTGTAATTGCAAAAACAGTAGTAGAAATTGTTGAGACACTTGGCTTTCATGAGCTCCAGTTACTCTCTGTCCTTGGAGAGGTGTATTGTAAATCATAGTAATCACATGCCTGGACTTCTCCAAAATGAGTGTCCTCAGGGTGAATGTCTGGAAGGGAGCCATTAGTCCTAGGACCTTGGCAGTCAAGATAGAAATTCCTAGTCCTCAATACTGATGTCAGACAGAGGACCTTCAAGACACTGTATTTAAAAGCCCAAAGGCAGACTCAGTGATTGGACTTCACTGAGACTAAAAAAGCTTAAAAAATCGTTTGTGCAGTAGGCGAGGGAGCCAAACAGCAGCCTCCTGAATGATCAGCAGAGGCTACTCAATGAGGGCTTGGACAAAACAATGCAGTCAGACACCTTTAAAGCAAAGTACTACAGAAACATTATTTTAGTGTGAAAAGCAGCATCTTAGCCCAAGAAGAAATAACAAAGCTATTAAGCTTTGGGCAGACAACAAAGACTCCTGTTTCATTTTTGGGTTGTCTTCATTTTTTTTTTACTGTAAAACCAGCCTGTCTTCTTGTTTCTCCATTTCAGCCACAGCTATTTTAGAAATAATTGCTTCCACATAAATCTCTTCCTGATGTCTATTTTTGCTCCCCTCCTTCCCTGTCTGCAGAACCATAGAGAACACTTTGAACAAGTCATTATGTAAAATAAAGAAACAAAACCACATATTTATTTTTCTGATCACCAGTTAATAAAAACTTATATTTTCAGCATCAGGTAATATCTTCTTTTATGACATTACACTTTTTCCTTCTATCTATCTGCCATTTATCAATGTCAATTTTGGTGATAAAAGAAAGTGATGGAAAGCAGACAAGATGAAAGATCATAAATAAGTGCAAATGATTAAAAAAGAGTTTTATTAGAGTAAGGCAGTAGTTGCATGACCTTTGTAAGTGGTTACATTTCTCCCTTGTATCAATGTGATGTCTCTTGGTTGAATGGTAATGTGCAGGGATTGCAAGTGCTGTGGGCCCCCATGGGGCTGTGGTGCTAAAGAATTCTAGTCAGGATCACTCAGGGCTAGTTGTGGCCTCAGGGCACTGGCAGGTAAGCCAGATCAGACTATAGATCCAGCTAAAATTTAAATTGACCACAGAAAAAAGATCAAAACAAGCAGTACTTTTTAAATTATTGTGTTCCCATAATCTTGGTCATTTTGTTCATACAACTTTAAAATTTGTCTTCTAAATTATTGTTGTTGCTGCAGCATATGCCAGTATATACTGCATACAAATATACAGTTAAAATATATTTCTGAGCCTGCAAGAAATGTGCGCTTTTGTGTCCTCAAAAGGCTAAACAAATAGTTATCATCTATATACACTAAACTTCAAAAGCCCAGCAGATAAAAGGAGGTTCCTAATAGTCCGGTTCCTTGTGCCTGAGAAATAAAATTAAACATAAAAAATAACTTTGTCAAGCAGATTCTACTGCATGTCTTACAGGAATAAACTTTCTCCTGTGTTTCAGTCTTTCCTAGTTTTATCTCCTCAGAAAACTCACTGTCAGACTCATTTTCATTGTATGACTGCCTGTGGCTCTATCCTAAAAACAGAAAGCACTGCAAAGGCATCTAAATGACAAATAAATAAAAAGTAAAAAAAAATACACAAGTTTCTCTAACCTCTTGAAAGTTTTGGGGTTACTCACACATTAACTGTGTGGCTATTCCTAACCCAGGTGATAATTCTTTAAAAGCTTTCAATGTGAAATAAAGAATCAGCAGGCCATTTTCATTTAGGATGAGGAATTTTCAAGGCAAATATCAGAGATATTTGTACAAGCTAAGCAAACATTAGAATATATAAGAAATAATAATGTCATGAACCATTACAAATCTGGAGGGAGTAATGAGAGACAATCTACAAAAGCTAGTTAAAGCTAAAAATCCTTTGAACGTACTTTTGCTGGACCCTAATTAGCTTATGGTTTTTAGAAACACACAGGAAACTGTAATCAAGCTATTGTAAAGAAGAACAAAAAGTTTAAAATGTCAGTAAAGTGACAAAAATACAATGCAAAGTGCTAGTTCAAAGTCTAACTTATTAATAGAGTGCCTTGACCCAGACTTCACCAAATCTCCATTTTTAATAAGCCACTAAGAGCTGCACTTCAGAGTTGTGTTCATCTTGAAAGAGTAGGTGGCAGCTGCAGATATATAAGAAAGTCACTGTGAGTATATAAAGCTTTTATGTCATTGTTGTTATTGTCTTTCTGGAATAATTATACCTTACATTTCCCTTGACAATCACAGGCTAAGTTTTGGATCAGCCACAGAAAGGACTGTAACCACAGAACCCTTCTGTGACTTGACCAGGCTTATTTTAAGACTTTAGGAGGCAGTCTTCATCATCCCCTTTGAAAAAACAATATGAGGGGCCAGAGATCGCACTTAGGATAGAGCTGTATTTTATGCTGTAGGTGTATATTTGGGATTACGTAAATGCTGGGTAGGTGTCTATATTTGCATCCACACCTGAGTCATACAGACAGAGCAGCTGTGGAGGACTACTCGTGCAGTTTTGCAGAGACTGCAAATTGACTGTCTCCAATGACTCGTGGTGTCTCAAAACATTACAGTTGTAGATAAGAAGATGGCCAGGAATGCACCAAAGGCCTTACTAACAATGGACTCAATCGTCTCTGATTGAGGCTCTGATAAGGCGGAGCCTCCGTGGTGTCCAGCTGCAGACAACGGCAAGGACTAACAATGAACTCAA
>VZTO01007142.1:0-12939 GCA_013400615.1 Syrrhaptes paradoxus
AGTCCTTATGCAGAGGGGAACATCAAGGTCGTGCCCCACACCAAAGGATGAGTGAAGGCATACAGGACTCTATAAGGCTGGTGACTCTCTGCCATCTCTGGAAAGCATGCAAAGAAATGTTGCAAGGAAGGATTTCTGTGGCCAAACTGCACATCAGCCTGAGCAATGACCGAGGGCTCCGAGCTGTGCAGTGAGTCAGACAGCACAGGGATGTGGACACAGCCCTAAGCAACCTGCTCTGGCTGACCCTGCTTGGAGCAAAGAGGCTGGACAAGATGATCTCTAGAGGTCCTGTCCAAGGTCAGTCATTCTGTGATTCTGGGTATTTTCATTTCTGAATTACATGGAAGCTTCCAAATCACCTGCTTGGTTTCATTCATTGGTTTCTGTGGTTTTATCTGTGTCTTGGGGAGCCTCTCCTAGGAATAGGGTTTGTTTTTTTTTTTGATCTTGACTTTGCTTTGATATGAACTGAAGACAAATACCAGGAAATTAATAGGTTCAGGCAACCAAAGTTGTTTTTTGAGGGTTTTTTTTTCATTTTTGTTTATATCTTCAATTCATGTGCACCTAGTAAGCCAAAGTATATGAAGTTTAATTAACCTTCCTGTTCAGTGAGAGGTTTCTTGGTCAAAAACTTTGTGAGCTGTTCTTCTGTCTAACTCTTCTAAATTTGTGAATACAGTTGAAACCAACTTCTGAAAAACCACAGTCTCTGCTTCATGGTAGCCTGTACTCACACAAAGACTGGAGTACTCTATGAGTCAGAAACAGAGAGAAAGAGGAAATAGTTAAGAAGCTTATGACATTAGGTGTTGTTTTATTGTGTTTGAAATACACAGAAAGGTATCATTTACTGATAAACAGAAATGCAGGACAAGCCAGAGAATTGAAGCGGGGCTGTTAAAGAGGAAGCTGAAATCAACACTCAAAGTAATAAAAAGCAGAATAAAATTCCGGCCAAGTTTGAGCACTCCCAAACTCATGATTAGTCCAGGATGCTAGAGATGGTCTTTAACAGGGACTAAAGACTACAGATAGACACTTGGAAAGTGGGGAGATTTTAAAAGCCTCATGCTGATCCAGTGACTGGGAACTATTCACAAAAGCAGCCAAGAACAGGCACCAGTAATGTGAACCCAGGGATGGTTTGGTGCAACAGCTGCTCTGATACACCAGACAATGAGGCATTAGGGCTCATCAGATGGTTGAGATCTGCCTGTGGCAATGTCACAAGAAGTCTCTTTCTAGAGCCGTCTGTTGGATTCAGGTCTTGACATAAGTGTAGCAGGGAGCATTTGCAGCCCAGTAACTGTGATTTTTGCTGTTGCAAGCTAAAGGCCACAGGCTTTGTGTTGACCTGAGAGTCAAGGCTTAGTCAGTCCAGACTGGATGGCTTGCCTAGGCTGAGATTATTTTAACTTTTTCTTTTCTTTTTTTTTTTTTTTTATTTTTTTTCTGGTAGTCAGGCAACTATGGCATATGTTATAGAACAGCTTTAGTTCATAGCAATAATGAAGAGTTACAGTGTAGATTGGCCAGTCTGTGAGTTCAAAATAAAACATAGTGTGGGAGAGTACAGACATGGGATGATACCAGAGGTCCCAGACTGTAACTACATATCTTGAAGTTATCAGAAGTACAGCCCAATGTTGCTCAGGTAAAGCTGGTTTTGGAGATAATAACAACAAAAAGAACCGAATAATTAGCACAATCAGAAGAAAGAATGTGTTAAGAATATGTATAAAAATAAATCATAGCAGACCCAAAATTTAGCAAAACTAAAGCAAAAACATCAACATCATACATCTCGCAGAAGAGAGGATGAAGAAAGCCCCACCACAAACATCATACTACTGGTGGCAGACAACCCAGGATATTGACAACATATCATCACCCACCTCCAAATCTTCCTGAGTAAGGCTGAAATGGTCAGCCACAGGACCTAGGTAGACACTGGAAGAATGAACATACTACTGAAAAAAAGGGTAGATATCCAAAAGTTAGTGAGGTTTTTTGTGGGTTTGTTTTGTTTTGTTTTTCTCTCCAATAACAACCATTCTGGTCCCTGTTTTTCCAATTCACTGGGCTTCATGCATAAAGCTTGTGAGCTAAGTAGTGGTCTGGAGAGAGACACTATGGGAGATTAAATGTGATCTGCCTGTTCTGGAGAATGGTGATACATTGCATGCAGTCTTAGCCAACAAAAATTTACCTGTGGAGACATACTGTCGAAATTTTTGGCTACCTTCTTGTCTAGTTTATTGTCTGCCATAAAAGTGTGAATATTAGCAAAGGAGAATGCACTCAGCCCTGCTTCTTCCCAACTTCTCACAGCAGCAATGTTTAGACAGGAGAAAAAAATAATAAAGGGAACAGAATTAGCCCCCCTTCCCTGTGCAAGCGATTAGTGAAGACAGATTCTGCATAAACAACTGTCCTGGATATGAAAAAAATTGTTGTAGATATCATAATTGTTAATATAATTGTTGTATACAGGTGTAAGAGGTTACCTAGCCTTCTTTTCTACAGACAGCAATTTAGCATGTTGCATGCAATAGATTCAGCTGAAATTATTTCTCATTTTCATGAGAATAGAGGATTCTGTTTGGATTTGTCCCTGATGTCTACAATGGTGCAAATGGAAGGCAGAAAAATCAGCACAGAGGTCTGTTCTGATGAGCCTCTGCTTATATAAGGAATGTTGTTTGGAGGCAGTGAGATCTGAGGGTGCCTCTGAAAATTATGCATTATTTTCTTTATTGTATGAAAGCAGCCTATAAGCTGATTACCCACCATCTCCATTGTATTTCAGTCTTCAGTGTAATTTGCCTTTTGCTATTCCTTTTATTTCCTTTATTCTTCACATGTACGTTAGAACAAGATTGTATATATTTTTTTCTTTTGAAAAATTTAAATCCTCTTTTTCCTTTTTTAGTTTTTCTTGCAAAAGGCCTTTTTTTCCCCCACATAATCTTCCGAGAGCCATATCCACTTGTGCCTGAGGCAATTTCTGAATATTTTATTTTCAAAGGCAGGTGAAAAGGCAGGACAAAGCATTGGCATGACAGCCTTAAACATGGCTAGACATTCATTGCCCTGTGTGTGTGTACAAGAGCGTGCAAGAATCTGTATTTATGGTGGTGGAAGTAGGGACCACAAGGAAGTGGTCTACTGCTGATGTTTTCAAAACAGCTGAGAGGAGTCCGGTAGATCCTTCCATAAATCTATGCACTACCTCAGAGATGTTGACTGCTGTCTTTACAACATTTTTCAGACCTTTTTAAGTCTATATTCAAAAGAAGACTCATGTTAACATAAATAAGCTGGGTTGCCAAAAGGCCTTGGTGATCTATTGACACGTATCTATGTTTTTTGGTTGACTACCAATCCAGAAAGTCCACTCCAAGCCCTGATTTAAGAGGATTTTAAGCATTAATGCATGATGTCGATTTACTTACTTCACCTCATGAACTGCTCTGATTAGAAAGAACAATTGATTAAAATAGCTACTTACTTAGGCTTTTCCATCTTTCTTTTTGGGATTAAAAACTCCCAGCCCCAGCAATTCCCTGACAAACTGTAAGCACGTATCTCTTGGCTGTTCACTTCAGAGCAACTCAGTGGACTTCAAACAACAGCAAAATACATCAGCGATGAAAAAGGATAGAATTTTAAAGGAAAAAATAAATCAATAGCCCATTTTCACAGGGGTTGAAGGACTTGTCCTGTGGCCTGTATTATCTGTGGAAAGGCTCCTGGCACAGTAAATAGAAAGTCCTGTAGCAGAGAGCTAACTCTCCCCTTTAACGACCAGTTCCCATAGCGCTGTGCTTAACTCAAACCATCATGTTAACAGCCAAATGCAGTATATGTTTGTTTTTTTTCTGGAAAGATCATATTTCCTGTCTTTATTGCTTTTTTAAAAGTGACACTGTGACTACTGAATCTTTACAGTCACTAACCATCACTGTCTGGAAGGTTCTATCTTGCTTAGGAAAGTTAAGACCTACCTTATAGTGTGGGGAATCATTCTGCTCCTTCTGGGAGGGCAAAGCCCTGGGAGCCTTCAGGAGCATTGACTCCTAATTAGAGGTAGGGCTGTCCCAGGATTGTGTTTCCCAAGGCTAACATGAGCCGGCCAGGTTGATCAGACTAAAAAAGTCAAAGCAAAATACTTTGGTGGCAAGAAAGAAGCAAAGCCCAAAGGGTTAGAAACACAGAGTCCGTTAACAGCCAGGGGGCTGCAAGGCAGCATCAGCTGGGCTGCCCAAATAACTGCAATTAACCTCCTGTTGTGACTGGAATAGATCACTGCCCCTCTGCTGCCTCCATGTCTTCTTCCATTTTCTGTATGTGTTGTAAACATTGGAGGGGTTGTTGTCCAACGGTACTTAAACTGCATCCAGCACAAAAAGGCCCAGGAGATTTTGGGAAGTCCTAGTGGCCAGCTTGACTAGAGGAAGGTCTGGAGTTTCATGCAATGATCCTGCATGAGCCAGCAGCTGCACATTCAGGTCCTGGAACAGTTCTTGCTCTTCATGCTGGGGTGTGTGAACTGACTGAAGTTGGCCTTAGGAACTGGTACTTCCATGAATTTTTCATTCCTGTTTTACCCTACACGATGTCCAAGAACAACAGTATCATTTGTCTGGATTTTCCCATATTGATATACAGTCATGGGAAACATGCAGTTAAGCAGTTTCCTATATTCAGAGGCTTAATGTGAGGAACATTAAGACTTCTGACCTCACTTTCCCACATTATTTGAATAGATGTGGTTTATTGCAGTCATTGCTGAAAGTCAATGCTCATCTGCCGCTACTCAGAGGTACTTGCAGCTCCCCTTACTTCCATCCCTATGGCAGAGCAATCTTGCTACCCAGTGATAGACGGGAAATGTGGGTACCATGGTAGGAATTATGATATGCCCTCTATTTATTTACAGGGCAGACGACTGAGCTTCCAGAATAAATAGCACAGGGGGAAACCATGAGATATTCATTTATCTCCTTGCAAAAAATTTCCCTCCAAAAACAATAAAGTCTCTGCAGATTAAGATCATGGACTCTTCAAACCAGAAGAGAGAGGGCACTGGTCTCTCCAGTGACACCAGCAATTACCCTTGGTTATATAACTGGATTCTCTCCACTTACAATCCCATCATGATCAGCGGTCCAGGCTGGGAAGACCACACTTCAAATAGTGCAGACATCTAATTTTTATCTTTCCAAACTCAGCACTGCTGTAACCTCTGTCTCTGCTTGCAGAATAGCTTCTACCCCCAGGCCTTCCGAGGATGCATCTTGCCCTGGACAATCCAACAACTTCAGGGAATATTCTGGGGCACTAGTGCTGGGCTGTCTGTGCTGGTGAAGTGCAAGAAGGCTCCCTGACATGCTTTTGATCTGGGAAAATTAGTATCCTCCTAAATGATTCCTGGGCACAGGTTGGCACCTAGGACCTGCCAGGGACTGTGCAAAGGAGGTAGTTTGAATGCAGACACCCTCTTTTGCAGGCTAGTAAACTCTGTTATCATAGACATGGGGTGCACCATGCATGCTGGCTTCAATCTGAAAGAAGGTACCCAAGCATATTTAATTTATTTTTATATATTTATCCTGATAAAATTCCAGTGTGTTTCTAAACTTCTCATGTTTCTTTGCTGGATGCCTGGAACTGAATTGATCTATTCCTGTTGGTCCTGATAAAAGCCCAACTCCCTTAGCTCTTCAAGACAGAAATGAAAAATAAATAGACTCAGGAACCACTCTTTGGCTACAGCACAGATACTGGTAGACACAAATTGTGAATAGGTTTTCTTGCCACAGTAGACTGGCTTAGAAAAACATCAGAGACAACAATGCTGCAAATGTGACATTCATCAGCACATCTGATGAGGGGCTGTAAATAAGCACTGACGCTGACAAGCATCTGTCAGTGGATGTAGGGAGGCATTGGCCAAATGGGAAACATTTGCATCTTCTCGAAACACAAATCAATGGAATAAAATGAAAAAGTCTGGAAATCAGGCTTTTCTTTTAAAAAGACTCATAGGTGTGAGGGAGCACAGACTAAAGCATCTGTGTACTGTCAAAAGATGTGTGTAATTCTGACGACCTTACTGCGGGACTACATTATAGGAACGCAAAAACTGGAGGTGGCAGGGCACAAGAAGACTGTGCAGAAAAACTGGGCATAAGTGACACTGCAGGGTAGTTTAGCAGCATCAGATAAATACAGGCAAACAATACAGCAAAGTGTTGGAAGGAAAAAGTCTAAACTGAGATGCTAACCTTGCTGCAGTGGTGCTGTCAGGTAACAGCAGGGATTCACATGTCATGGCTTCAACTTGTTCTTCCATAAGGGTTGCTGGCAGGTTGCTCTTAGGATGCAACTGCAGGAAGCCAAGTACTAGGACGCTGCTATTCTTAGCTGGACATAACAGTTTCAGTGTCACAGTGGAGACATGTGTAGTCGACCGGCAGAGTTCGTTATCATCAGCGCAGGGGGCTCCTTGCGATCAGCGCGCGAAGTTCTTGGACACCACCCAGACGAGCCAATTATGATGAAAGTGAAAGCCATTTATTGTGTGTTGCGCACTTGCTTTTATACAGAGCTCTTTCAGATTTGGCAGCTACTGATTGGATACAATAATTCAANTCCCTGCCTTTCATTCCCCACCTCCAGTGTACTCAGCCCTGTTGTTGTTTGATGGTTTGTCATAGAGCCCACTCTCCCTGCTATATTTCTATTGACTCAACTAATTTAGCCCATACCTGCCTTGCTGTCATCTCCCAGATCTGGTAGGCTAGGCTATCTCTTGGCTTTCATTGCTCGGCCACTTTGCCTTGTTCCCTCTTGGCACATAGCTGGGAGAGCTGTAGTGGACCAGGATTAGGACTGTTAAAATCTCTGATAAGACTGACCAAAACTTGCTGCACTTTCAGCATAACTTTATTAAGGTTCTTCCACTCCGTGCAATAAATGTACATAGTCAGTGTATCTGAGTGGGTAACACCAAAACCTTGACATGGCTTGAAACACCTCTTGCTCCACATACCTCACTATAGGCTACCAGCCTTCCTTGGACTTATGCACCCCACCATGCACTGGGATTTGGATATAACATAAATGACTGGGCTTTCAGAAACCCAGTATACCCAGAAACCCCATCACTGATTCTGGTGAAAATCAGACAATTTCTACTTAGATGCTGAAATACAAATGTGAGGGCACTAATTCAGGAATCAACACCTATATTGCAGGGCAGGCATGATTTGAGGATTTTGAGACCACGTTCTCCATTGAAAAGAGACCAAAGACAACATGAAGGACAAGCAGGGCACAGAAGAGAAGGAAAAAGAATGAAAGAATGAAAAAGGTGCATGATGGGCAAAAGACAGGTGGAGGAGGGGTATTAGTTAAAGATGGGTACTTAAAGTTGAAATATTTCTCTTTTTAAAGAAGCAAGAAGAATACAACACAGTCACTTTCCCCTTTTTTTTTTTTTTTTTTTTTTTTTNTTTTTTTTTGGCATACAGTATCTGTTCAGTCCCTAAGTGACTGCAGCAACGCTGACCCTAATCTCCCACTTCTTATCTCTCTGTAGGATTTCTAAGCCTTTCAGTCCTCCTGAGCAAGCAAGGCACCTGGTCTCTACATACCCTGACATAGCAGCTTGAATACCACAGAGAAAACAGATCTCACCAGGAGGAGAAGAAGTTTCTCGGGAATGATAAAACAACGAGCAAAGCAAGAACTGCCGGGCCAGCTGGTAAGTGTGGGAGCTGTTGGTTTCTTATTGATTGTACAGCGGTTTTGCTTAGGGAGATGGCTGTAAATTTTTACCTTTGAAACCATTACTCTGAGAAAACTGAGAACAGAGCAGGAGACGATACTGATAAGAGGGATCAGTGCAGACCATGGGTGGAATGAGGTTGTTAATAAGTAATAAGACTGAACCTGGGAGCTAATCAAATGAAAAATAAAAAGACTTTTTCTAGTTGGGGTATTGCACAGGCACTTGATTGTCATAGTAATGGCAATGGAGAGATTAGAAACAATGAACTGAACAGCAAAAACTGGCTGAAAATCCCTCCTCGTGGAAGCATCTATTTGAAAGAATTGCTAAAACAGAGCAATTTTTCCAGAAGAGAAATATTTCAGGATATTTAACAAGGGTTGTGAACACGAACCAGTGATCTTTGGAGCGTGTAAAAATTGAAACTAATGCTGGCAGAAGATGCCAGATAAGCTTGTAATCTCAATTCTTCTAGTTATTACTAGTAGGGTGACAATTTCACACAGCTGGGAACTGGAAGTCTAGGCTCTGCAAATTTCTTCACCTGCAGGGACCATCTCCCATTATGTCATACTGCTGTTCAGACTTTGCCATCTTTCTCTGAAGCACTACTTGATGTAAGCTTTAGAGGAAGAGGCCTGCAGATGTGAATGAAATGGAAGTATCTCTCCTCAACTTCACTGCATCCCCAACAATGTCTAGGCCTCCTATGCAGTCCTGTAGGATGGCTACAAGACCCAAGAGGCTTCTATTAAATTTTGCATATATTTAAAGTTATAGAAGTACAACTTTTCTGTGTCTTTTTTACTACATTTCTTAGGATTTTTTTTATAAGTAAAGCATGTTTATAGCTTTTCATGATGCAATTGTCTTCTCTACTGAAATCCTCAGTGTCTTCTGAGAGATTAGAACGTTGCTACTACTAAAATAGACAAGCTTATCCAGTCACGTAAGTAGCTGTAAAGCCAAGCTACTAATAACAACCACCATCAGCTTTTCACTACTGGGGAAAGGTTTCAGGAGAATTTTAAGCCTGATTTGCCTAATTTCCTTAAGGAGATCTCCAAGATCCAAGAACTGAATGAGTAAATGAATGGGAAGCAGATGAGAGTGCCAGTCTTATTTCTACAGCATGAAAAGGCAGCCAAGGGGGAAAATCCCACAAGAAGGTTATTAGACACAGGGAATTCGTAAGCTTGGGTTCTTACTGTGTAGTTTTCCAAATGAGGAAAGCACTTCAGATGCCTATTGGAGAAATGGGGAAAGAGCTGGCATTTCTATTCTGGTTTCAATGAAGCTAGTCATGCTGCTTTCCCAGCACATTGGTACTATAGAATTGGAAGAGCACTCAAAAAACTGTGAGAGGACTGAGGTACAATGCTGAATCTGTGTGCTGTTTCCCTTTCAATACAGGAACTACATCAAGAGATGTTAAGGCCAGGCTAGATGAGGCTTTGAGCAACCTGATCCGTGGCAGGGGGCTTGGAACTCAATGATCTTTCAGGTCCCTTCCAACCCAAACCATTTTATGATTCTAAGTTTGCTTTTGCTTCTGAGTCTAAGCACTTGGAAATTAAAAGCTGAGATCTGTGCTGATTTCCTCCATTTTTTTTTTGTAAACTGCCATCCATGAGGGACTAGACTAAATGGCCAGGAGTGCACAAGAGGGCTTGATTTCTCATTATTTAAAACAAATAAGCATTTTCAGCTTAAGCCCAGCTTCAGTCTGATATGGCAGGAGGAACGAAAAGCCCTGTGTGTTCAGTGTAGAGTTTATACACATCTCCAGTACACAAGGTGTTGTTGATTGCTCCGAAATGGCTAAATATCATCTTGAATTATGCTAATGACCTCTGATTCCCTTTAAACCTTTCACCCTTGCTCCAAGCCTTCCTCGGAAGGAGATGCTTAAACCTAATTCTGAGCAGGGGCTTTACTGATGGTATTACAACACACATGGTACCAGCTATGTAATCAAAGCAGTAACACACATGCCATCCAGCTGCTAAATGATATGTATAGACAGCATCCTGGGTTGGGCAGGATGGAAAATGAGTATTAGTTCAGACCTGAAGTAGACCTTTTAAGGAAACAGATTATCAAGGTAAATGAATGAAAAAAGCTTCTCTCTCTCACTATGACATGTAGCTTCTCAGGCAAGGAACCCAACCAGGGACCAGTGCAGAGCCATGGAGGAAACAGGGAATAGAAGTAGGACTCTCCTTTCTGTTACCTGATCAGAGAATAATGTTAGGAAAAAAAATCTTGTTTCAATGAGGCCTCATTTTTATAGGTATTATCTGCCTTATCTGATTATCTGATTCACTCTAGATTTTCACATACCTCTGTTTTTTCTCTACCAGAAACCAAGCTGGCAGGAAGGACAGCCAGCACGTGACCCTGTTCAGTGTGGACCCCTTTGCCTAAAGCTGTTCCTAGGGATGGGGAACAAGCAGCTGCTGCTCCTCTGCAGCCAATGCCCTGCAATGCCTGTTCACATGTATTTGCCCTTTTATCTACCTTTCTGTGTTACTTACTGGATATGTTAATAGCATCTAAAGTCATCTGGAGGAGCTGGTATTTAGTTATTATTCAAGACGATGAGAAAGAAAAGAAAGAGAGTCCGAAGCTGATTAGAGAGTTCCCCTTCTGTCCCCTGACCTGTTAGGAAAGTGCTATGTACTAATAGGTTTAACTTCCTTTCCTATTATGCTCTGATAGGATTTGCCTTTCAAAGCACCCTGGCAAGGTAAGACAGTAGGCTGCTGAATTTGAATAAGTGACCTGGACATACAGAAGATGTGTGTGTGCATCAAGACACAACCACCTGATGGCTGAGGTAGCCCACTGTGCCTCTCATCAGAGAAAGAAAAAAAAAATCACAAACAAAAATCATTCCAAGTTTTTTCCAAGCTTTATAGGGAGAAAGTGCCTCCTTCATGAGTGAATTGCAAGGACCAGGAGCAGAAGCTGTGGTGAGATAGTACAAGGAGAGCCACGTTTCTGAGGACATGGACAGAAGGTCCAAGAGACCTTGCTGAGAGCAAGCTAAGGTGCTAAGAGGTGCTAAGAGCAAGCATCCGGGTAGTCTGGAGTCTTTGGGAGATAGTGTTATTAGTGACTTCATTATGTTGAACATAAAACTGTTGGGATAGACAGAAGTACCTTTAACAGAGCCAAGAGGCTCATCCTACTGAAACTAATTGCACACAATTGTCCCTGAGGAAAACTCGGTGCTTTTCCAGAAGATTGTGAGGAGGCAAGAAAGGGTGTAGGTTTCATGTTCATGTTCATGTTCATCTTTATCCATTTGTAAGGAAGCTTGATGGGATTGTTTGCATATATGTCATGACCCACACATATAGGTGTTCAAGTTAGGTCCTCAGCTAAGGGACATACATAATGCCCAAGAGGAAAATGGGTGGGAAGCTACATTGCTCTGTAGGCACGCATAAAATTGTGTGAAGACCACATACAATTTGCAAAGTTTGGAAAAGCCCCATCTTGATTCTGCCTCTGTTGAAATCAAGGGCAGCATCATCATCATTGATTGTAAAAGGTCCAGGATCAACTTCCTAGGATCTGGAGGGATTTCGCAGGTTGTGCCTCTATGTTGCAGCATACGCATCCAACTTCTGATGATACTCTCATTGTTGGTTTAGTTCTAACATGCACCAAAGTGAATGGAAAGATTCCCACTAAGAGATGAACTTCTGAATGCAGTGTTATAGTCCTGAGGGCAGAACAACAATCATTTGTTAAGAGGCTCTTCAAAACACAGGGATAATATAAAGAACTTGACTGCTGGCATGGAGCATCCTGGACAAGGCTCTGACATCTTAGCTCTATGTTTAGACTCCACAGAAGTGTTGGAGTTGCCTCCATGCCCAGCTGCTCATGTAGCAGGAGAAAAGGTCCCTGTGAATTCGAGGGACAGCAGCTCATCTGGAGGAACACGAACCTGTCTTACTCCTGGCATTGTGCTGGAATGCTGCTATTTTTCCAGGCTTTGTTTGTTCTTCATAGTGAAATGTGCTTACCTCTCAGGAGAAAAGCTGTTTTCTTTTCTTCCTTACTCCTGAGTTCAAAGCAGTGGCAATAAGTAAGAGAAAAGTAAGACAGAGGGAGGTGAGTAAAGTTATCAAAATTCCTAGGGAGCTGGCATGAGTGAATTCAGAAAGTCCAAATGAAATTAATGGATCCCCTCCCAAGTGCACACTTGGACTAAATGGGTCATCTGCAAGTAAGGCTATACTCTTCATTGGCAGAATCACTGGAATGACACTAATACATAAAAAATTCAGGTGCTCCCAGACTTGGTAGAATAGGTGCTTCTTATTCCAATAACTGTACATGGTTCCTTGTAAGCCAGGAGACAAAGGGTGGTAGTTTCAATGAGCTTTTGCCTGTTTTGAAATTAGTTGTCTTTTGTCCAAGATTTGAGCACAGCGTGAAGCAAAAGGTCTATTTACTTTTCTAGATTAAGTCAAGTCTAAGTATTGAATCAAAAAAGCTACTCTTGACTGATGGACTAGAACATGCTCAAAAGCACAAGTCACTCTGAAAGTGCTAAGATCTCATACTCATGGTTCAGAATAAATGAAAACTGCTGCTGCATGGACATTCAATGGTACATTAAGTGTCTCCAGGACACCACCAGTGATCCATGTGGCCAGGAACAGCAAGTTCTGCATGAGATAATTATTCTAAGATTTCAAAACTGGACCCATTGTAATTAATGCCACAACAGCATTTGTGTCCTACATGTCAAAGAGAGGACAGAAGAAATGCAGTGAAGGATCCATCACATATTTGATGACCTTTTAGCAATAATCTAGGTAGCATAATACAGCATAGCTCCCTGGGCTTCTAGGGATGGGGGAAAGTTTAGTGGTGCAGTTTGATTAGAGATGTATAGGGTTTTTTCCAAACCCACCATCATCAAAGACAAATATCTCTTCAGAGGTATTTGTGCTCATAAAGATGCATGGATTCAAAAAAACAACCCAACAAAACAAAACCAAGACAAAACAAAAGAAATTACCTTTCTTCATGCTGGGATCATAAATTGACACAAGAGGGTCTGAAAAGCCCCTTCTTCCCTTCCCTTCCCTTCCCTTCCCTTCCCTTCCCTT